>JASDQU011027081.1:18331-31809 GCA_032191745.1 Picea mariana | reverse complement strand
ACTTGAACATTTAAGTGGGGTAAAAGGAGGTTGCCCCCTCGAAGAGGCTTATTATTTGAAATTATCTCTTTTTCAAGGCGTTCAGTACTTTTCCTGAGGTTTTTCTATGCTATATTGATGTTTGGTTCTTAATATCTTCTTTGTTTTCCACCCCGATCCATTGCACATTCTGATTAGTCTGGTTCTACTTGTCCTGTATTTTTATCAACAGTGTTGAACAATCCTTTGTTTCATGGTTTGTTGTGCGATGATACATACATGTCGCATGTGGTTGAGGAAAGTCTCTTGCATAGTGCCCTGGTTTCTGACAGTTCTGCGTGGTGTGTTATACTGAGGTTCTTGATTATACTTTGGCTGCAGGTTATTATATTGTTGTGGTGCTACACACTATTGTGCAGGATTATACTGTTGTTTCCCTTGAAACTATTGCACATTATACTATGGTTGTGCTACAAACTACTATGTGGGATTGTATTGTGGTTGTTGCGTAGTGTTATACTGTGGCTTCTACATAGATTGTCCTGTTACATGTTCAACCTGCACCATGTATGTATCGACAATCCTTTCTTTCATCGTCTCCAATATTCTGCAGTCCTTGTCTTCGTGTGCAACTGACTTACAAAAGTTACAATATGTACTCTTCGAAACTGTCTGGTACTTTTGCATCAAGGGGAAATGATAGGGATAATGCCCATGTGTTTTTCAAATCTCACACCATGGTCCTCCTGAAGCTAAATGATTTGGCATACCCACTCCAATATACTGAGAAAATAATGGACACTCATTCTTGTGATGACCTTCTGTCCTACACATTGTACACCATACATCTTCTCTTTTCTCCTTTCCTTTGTTCTGATTTAATTGGAATGTTAAGTTCTTCAGATCTTGCTTCATCTCTTCCACAAATGGATCTTTATGCTTGTATTGTTTTTCCTCTAGTTGTAAGGCTGCCTACAAAGCCTCACCCTAACTGTGGAATTTTTTTTATCTCAAAGGATACTTCAAGTGTGGCAACAAATCATTAATAAACAAATGCCTATGATGTGTATCAGTAATAGTATACTTTAAATTATCTTTTTACCTCTTGAACTTCTTGTCCACTTCTCGGATTAACTCTCCTGGTTTCTGCTTGATCTCTATCATTTCATTCATAAACTAGTCTTTTGAACTTGGCTTCTGAAATTCATTTATTAATTGCCTCTTCACATTTGCTACAATTGTAGGTGTTATCGTTGGGTTATTTGTTGAGAGAACCATGTACCAATCTAATGTGCGGTCTCGAAAAGTGATTTCTTTGTCAGCAGTTTTCTCACCTTTGTCGACAGTTTTCTAATGCACCAATCCTCACCTTCGTCGGCGGTTTTCTTTATTGATTGCTATTCAGAGGGTCTCTTTCATGCACTACTTGCATCTGGTGCATGTGAGAGACGCACAAGGTCGTTGGTTCGTGAACATCCTATTCATCTGAGATCCTTCTAATCATCAAGCTATTTCTTTGTACCTCTTGTTGAATGATGAGAGATTCCCTAATGCTCTCCTTTCAGTGGGTCTCCTTCCATTGACTTCAACTCATCTATTTTGGAAATGAGACCTAGAGTCCTATGAGTACCTAGAGGCTTGCAGTCATCAGTGGCAGGTTCTCGCACCATCGACCATTGGGAATACATCAATGTCTCTTCATCAATGGATTCTTCAAGTGTTTAACCTCAACACCCTTATTCACACTTGTAGAATGTACTCGGTGCCTTGATACCTACTTTCATTATCAGTGGGTTATCTCGTGTTTGTTAACGGTATGCCTTAATGACCAGTAATCAAATGAAGTCTCATTATGTTTGACCTCAACTCCTCTATTCACATGAGATAGACTTGCACCTTCGGCAGATAGTGAATAATGAAACTTTTTTTGTGGAATAACCTTAATGTTTATCCATTTATGCTGTTGTGATTCAACTTCCAGTGGTTAGATTGTTTGTGAAGGAACCCGGTCTTATACCAATTGTTGGAATATACACCAATAATGAGAGGGGGGTGAATCAATATTGAATAGATTTTAACCACTTATTCTTGTTACCATTTAATTATTCATCATATAATTAATCATAAGCTATGCATAGAATTAACCATGTTAACATATATCAACACAAAGCCACAGTACATAGATTATTTTACGTGGAAACCCAATAGGGGAGAAAACCACCAAAAAAAAATCTTATATTAAACAAGAATTACATTCTTTATAGGTTCCAACCTGTGAGGACCACCAATCCCTACAGTGAGAACCCACTTACAACTCAATCTAACATGTACCCACCTATTAGCATGTTAAGGAAACCAATCCTCATTGTAAGCAGCTCCTCACAGTTTGCAAACACCAATCTTCCAGGCACCAGCCTGTCAAGAAGATGAGGACACCAATCTTCTCCCTAGCACCACCCTACCACCCTTATTTTTTCTTCTTTTAATTCTCTAGAATGCTCAGACCTCGAAGCTTCAGAGCTTCTCTTCTTATGATCCACACTCCACACACTTCTCACCCACTCATAAAACAAACATGGCATTGTTATTTATACGCCTCCTACCTCCACGGATATGTTCACTTACAGAAAGAGATCATGTTTAACAGGTTGGCTTTGAGTCCTCTTATTTCCTTCAGGTCAGGCTATCAAAACACTTCCATGAAAACTGGTCCCAATCTCCTTCTATCGCATGCCATCTATTTACTCTACAGAGCATACATCTTGACGCTCAACAACCATTGGATCATGTTAAGATTCAATCTCAACTATTGATCTATTTCATTGTCCACCAAAACACATAGTATGTCCTCATCATTCGACAACCATCCAATCTATCCTTGATTTGATCTTGACCATCAATCTTCTTAGCATATCGAAACCACATGTAGCCACAATGCACAATCATCATCTGATGTGGACCTTCGTTCACTCACAACCGTCAATCTACTTAACTCTCCTCAAGAACACACCATGCAACCACAATAAAAAGTTGTCGTTGAATTGTCTTCTTAATTGAATTTCAGCCATTGATCTCATTCACTGACCATTGGATCTCATATCCCAACCCCTTCACTCAAAATTCGTTGGATTGGGTCTCTGACTAGATATTAACTGTTGATTGCTTCATTCCTTCTAGTGCAAATCTAAGGCCATCATTCAAGCTTCCATGGCCTCCAAACTACACCCTCAAGTTCCACCGCACTCATTTTGCACCCATACTTAGACGATTTCTTATAATTCATCACGCTCTTAGGGACTTCTTTGTCCTTCACTTGTCTATACCTACGACCAATCCCTCTGACCGATTCTCCATACTTAGTGATTTTTCGAGGTCTCACTGTGCTCCATGAGACATGTCCATTGTTCACTTGTCGACTCCATCAGTCTGTCGACCGATTCTTGACACTTAGTTATTTTCAAACTCCTACCACGGTTCTCATACACTTAGTCAATTTTTCAAACTCTTACCACGAGACATTTCCATACTTAGTCATTTTCGAGACATCTTCGTCCAACAGATTCTTGGTACTTAGTTATTTTTCAAGATCTAGTCGCGGGTCCGTTTATTTGCTTTCATTCTTCACACACTTCCGATGCTCCGCAATGCCTTGATACTTAGTCGATTTTTAAGATTTGTTGTGTTGATGTGATAGATGAGGTGGTTATCGTGTGGACGTCTTCTTCATGTACTAAATGGCATGGCATTAATATGTGTCCTGATACCTGGCACTATACATGGCATCTATAGAACTGCTTGTTATTGTTGGCAATATGGAAATACAGGTTCGCATTGATGGCATTAGCATTGACAATAGATTTTTGATGATGATAATAGCATTGATGGCATTGGCATTGACAGTATTGACTCTACTGCATAATCATGACTGGAATAGGGATACTAATGTTGCATACATTTCAGATGTGTTGATAGATAATGGGTTTGTATATTAGAAACAAAGGATTGATGACAGGGAAAGTAGGAGAAGCTACAACAGGGGTTACAGTAGGTGGAGGACAAGAAGCTTTACCAAGTAACACAATAAATATATTGAGGCATTTATGTTTGACTTTGAGCCACAGAATATTTTCCTGCAAAGTTCTTGATGAGCTAGAAAACATGCTTCATATCCAGTACTTTTGCCTAGTTTCTCATCCTACATGGGCTCCCTATACATATTCTTGGTTCCTTTATCTTAATATACCTAAAACAATAATTGCAGGATACATCAGAAGAGAATGAAAGACCGCTTGAGCTCTATGAAAAAGCATGGCGAGTTAGAGAAGTATAACATGGATTTAAAAAATGAGATTAAAGAGTATAAAGTGGCTATAGCTGAGTTGCAATTAGATTTAAATGATGGTGACTTAGAAAGAGCTTTTGAAGTAGTCAAGGGAAGAGACACCTTGGGTGGAAAACTGGAAACATTGAAAATGGAACTGTCTTATTTAAAGATGAAGAAGGAAACTCTAAACAAAGAAATGATAAAGAAGGTATATGAAGTTGCAATTCTGCATCAAGAACTAGATCAACATGCCAGGGTGTAGAGCTCTCTTCAGGAAACTCTTCGACAGGTGGATGGTTTTCCTTGGATAGTAGGAATCTAGACTTCAAGAACGATTAAGTTCATTAATCCTTGAGCTTGATCAAAGTTGTGAAAAATCAACTTATTTTGAGAAGCTTTATGTTGATGCAAATGAAAAGTTGAATGTGGATGATGCAAGCTTTCCCTGTCCAGGAGCTTCATCTGAATACAAGTTCAATCATTCACAATCTGTGTCATCGTTGACTGATAAGGGCATTGGGCACCTTATTCACAAAAGAACTAGAGGGAGATCATCTGACAGCGGTATCATTGCAACTATATTTAGAGCCACAGGCTTCCTGGGTCGATATGTTGTGCAGCAACTTGCTAAGATGGGTGACAACGTTTGCGATGACGATTGCAGAGATGAAGAAGGCGATGGGACATGCAAGTGAGAGGAATCAATTATTATATCAGCTACACCACCATCGAGCTCTTTAGCTCATCCTTCACTACAAAGACAAGTGCGGAATCAACTACCAACCTCCCATCGTTCTCCCCGGAGGCGATCTCGCCCAAATTCAGAGAGTCGTGTGAATGATCTCCAATTCGACAAGAGTTGCAGGCGAAGTCTCAACAACTGTCTGATCAAATGATCGACGGTGGCGATTAACTTACCAATTGGGATTTATCCCACATTGGAAGTGCAGAAAAGTTTATGTGGGTTTATATAGACAGCCCTCACTATGCTTATTTGACGTGTAGTGAAAAGGTATGGTGGGGGCTCTAGGTGCTTGGACTTCACTAGAAGATCACCAGCCTGGAGCCCAGGATGACCTATCAACCCCCTACCTTTTGGAAGAAGTGACTAGGACCGTTGATTTAATATTTTTTTTTATATAACTATTTGCATGACGGTCATATGGGTGATTGTGGGCTTAGGTGCATATGTTATTTCGGTTGATGATAAGACTGCCATTTTTATCAGATTCTTTGGCCTAATGCCAAGTCTGGAGGATCACCAAGTTCACTACCAAGTGAATAAACATCTGTATGTTGAGACCACTATTCTTGTAAGAGTTTTTGGCATACTGCCAATTGTGGAGGTTTGCCAAAACTAGTAAAACCCTGCAAAAACACAAAGACAGTAACCTACACGAAGAAACAGTTAGATTGAATATTGGTTAAATTGTTCATGCATTAAAAGATGGAACTAAATCAAAGAAGAATGATAAATATGTTAATAATAATCAATGGTAAATTAGATATATAATCTATTATATGAAGAAGTGTGATGTTTATGAAGAGTTGTGTTGAAAAGTTTAAAGACTTATAAGTATGTTGAGATGTGAAGGAGAAAAGTGTGTCTGTCAAAGAATCATTGAAGATCAAGAACAAAAGGAGACAAAGCAGCACTTATGATGTCCAGTGTTTGATATAGAAGACCATTATTGGACTACATATCATATTTCCAGATTGATGAACAAAGGGTGGTTAGGAGGTGCTAGGGCAAGTTGGAGCTTGCAGGGGAGTAGGTGCTTCCTTGTCAGTTGTAGATGACTAAATAGGGGGTTGTACCCTCCTACCAGTTGGAGCTGGTGAATAGGGGTGTGGGTGCATCCTGATCAATGGGTGTTGATCTAAAGAGGAAGAAAACATCTTCCTTCTATTGTAACTTGTAAAACAAAAAAATTTAGTTAATAGAAAAGTGTTTGTGGTTTTCCCAATTGGGTTCCACGATAAAATATTGTGTTCAAATTTTGTTTGCAAAAGTAAAAATTTGATAAAATTATTGTGTCACTTATTCACCCCCCTCCCCACTCTTAGTGACGGGATCTAATCCTTCAGTTATGGCACTAACATGGAATCCCTCTAATGTGGCACTCATCTGACTAGACACATGGTGCTGATGTGGTTTCTATCATGGCACTTCAATGGCTGAGCTGGCCCACTAAGTATCAGACCTCAATATTTGATTTTAACCGTTGATATCTGGAGATGAACGGTTAGGATTTAATCAGTTCTTGGTCCATCGTTCTCCCGACAAAACTTAACTTCATGTGCAGGGTTCCATGACTTACCCATTTTTATTCCAACAACATAGTATTAGTTTTTCATTATAAATCCTTTGGACTCGATTTTTCCCAACAAATGTGGGATATATCTTTTTGCAAAATTTGTATGTTGTGCCTTTAGACTTCAACTCTATTTCTCATAAACGAAAGTGGCCATGGAATGACCTAAAATTGAGAAAAAGGGCAACAAGAAGTATATGTATTTGCCCGCAATCGGGACCGTGTGTACAAATCTCAAATGGGTATCCAAATATGATTTCATCTTTGCAAATCAAGAATTTTTCTTTTCAAAAATAACCTTCATTTGGGGTTAACCAGAATCAACCCTAAAATGATACGAATTTGATGGAAATGGGCCAAAGAATGCATCAACGTTGCGAGAGCTCGAGAACCCACTTGTATCTCTCAAATGGGTATCAAAAAATTATTTTATATTTTTAAACTTATAATTCCACTTCTTCCAAATAGCCTCCATTCAGGGCTGGTCAAACTTGGGCCTAGAATGACCCGAATTTGAGAAAAAGGGGCCCAAGAACTACAGTGCTTCGCTTGTAATCATGATCACGTGTACAACTCTCAAATGGGTATCCAAATATCATTTAATATTTTTAAATCATGAATTTTTCTTTTCAAAAATCACCTTCATAATAATCCGAGGAAATTTATATTTTTGTTTTAAAATTATTTTATTGTAAAAGATTATAATAATTTAATGTAATCAATATATTTTTATGAATATGATAAATTAAATTGATGTGAGTACGAATAATTTGTCATATGTATTTTTGTTGGGAAATGTGTAAAGTGTGTTTTGATATGTATAATTTATGTGAGTATGAATAATTTGTCATATGTATTTATGTTGGGAAATGTGTAAATTGTATAATTTATGGGATCATGAATAATTTACCATATGTATTTATGTTGGGAAATGTGTAAATTGTATAATTTAAGGGAACATGAATAATTTACCATATGTATTTACCTTTTGAAATGTGTAAATGTATTTTGATGTATATACTTTATGTGGGTATCAATCATTTGTTATATGTATTTATGTTGAGAAATGTGTAAAATGTATTTTGATGTGTATAATTTATGGGAGCATGAATAATTTGCGATATGTATTTATGTTGAAAAGAGATACAAAAACATATTTATAAATTTATCATAACAAAAGATTTTTTATTGCACGTGTAAAATGTGTTAAAATGCAGGGAAGAAATTTGAGTATGTATGTGTCGAAGCCACTATAAAGAAAATGACATGAAAACCCAAAAGCACAAGAAACACAATTGTGAGGATTATATGATTTAACCCTCCTTAAATCTTTTGAAGGAGTTAGTTTCCCCTCCACAAAAATTAAACCCTTGGGATTTTTTTTTATCAGTGATGATAATTCATGTTCGTGTGCATTTGTTGATCTCTCGATCTACATAGAAAACAAAAAAGAATAAAAAATGTGAGTATGAATAATTTATATTTGTAAACTCTAAAATGGGTATCAAAATTATTTTATATTTGTAAGCTCTTAATTTCACTTTTTCTACCTTGCCTTCGTTCAGGGCTCATCAGAAGTGATCGTAGAATGACCCGAAGTTGAGAAAAAGAGGCCCAAGAATTACACATCTTCGCTCGCAATCAAGACCAAGTTTACAACTCTCAAATGGGTATCCAAATATGATTTCATCTTTGCAAATCAATAATTTTTCTTTTCAAAAATCAACTTTATTCGGGGTTAACCAGAATCAAGAATTTTTCTTTTCAAAAATCAACTTTATTCGGGGTTAACCAGAAAAAAATTTCTTTTCAAAAATCACCTTCATTAGGGGTTGACAGAATCGACCCTAAAACGATTCGAATATGATCGAAAGGGACCAAAAAATGCCTCAATGTTGTGAGCTTTCGCAGACCCACTTGCATCTCCCAAATGGGTACCTAACTATGAATAGATCAAGTCCAAGTGTACCTAACTATGAATAGACCAAGTCCAAGTGTTGGGCATGCAAAATGGCCTCCTCCTCGGTGACCACCTCGGTCGTAGCTACATCTCTTGCAATGGGTGGTAGAAGGGACTTTGTGAACCACTTCATAAGGAGCTTGTCTGGAATTTGAGTCTTTATCATCCTACATTATCGCTGCCACTCATGTATATGATCAGAAATATGAGTGGAATTATCTTGACGCATTGAAGTCAAGAGTTTAGTTCTTATCTCATACTAAATGGGAAATTGGTAATTCGTTAAGAATGTCATTGCCAGGTCATTGAAGCTTTTAAAGGAACCACCTTTTAATTCAATGTACCATTTGGCAACAACTCCATTCAGGGATCTATGGAAAATATGCAACCTCACACTATCATCCATTAACAAGTTGGATGAGCACCATAAGTGGTATGTCATGATATGTGTGGAGGGGTCCTCTCTCAACTTACTATCGTACTTTAGGATATTGAAAGGTAGCTTGGAAGGTATTGTCGGCCATGATGGGTTGTGGGAAATAGGGTCTTTCAACAACCATGACAAATCAGGTAATTCTAACATTGCGAGGAAAGGCAACAATGAAAATGAATACTAGGAGGGAGGTGAAGTCTTTGTTGTCCCAAATGGACCTTCTGGTCCCCCTATATTGGTCTTGTTAGAGGGTTGGGGATCTCTTGAAGAGTAAGTGCCCCCTGGGATGGTGGCACTTCCAGGAGCATGACTACTCCCAGGACCAAACATGCCCCCACAGTGGTTTTCCCCGGGGGTAAATGTGGACCCTCTAGGAAAAACATTTCCAAAGTTAGTCCCAAGGCAGAAACCCCCAAGACTCGATGCGTTAAAAAAAGGAAAACCTCCCCAAGGTGAAAAGTTTCCCCCAAGGGATGTGCCCCGAGGGAATGGTGTGCTAACCCAAGGAAATTTGAAACCTTCTGATGTACTACTGCCCCCAACTTAACTAGGGACATCTCGAAAACCACTAGGGATGTTCCATCCAAAAGGTAAACTAGCACCGGACAACACCAGGCCACTCATAGGAATGGTGGATGTGGAAGGAATTCCACTCCCCATGTTGAAACCAAGGCTCGAACCCCACCGGAAGAATATCCAAAGGTGGGCATCGGGATAGACAAGATGGGTGTAGAACTGCTGGTAAGCTAACAGATGGAAATGATGACACAGTCGACGTCCCTCAAATTGAGGGACCTGTAGAAAAAGACATGGATAGTGTAGGTCCAATGGAGCTAAGGGGTGGTAATGTGGACATCATGACGATGCCCCCTGTCCCACTTGAAGATGGGCTCAATGGCTCAACTACATTGGATGAAACACTAGGTCCTGACATGGTGGGAGGATGACTAAACAAAGAAAAAGGCTGAATAAAAATTTCCTTTACTTGGACTAGTATAGGGGCATCTGGATTGGTCAAAGGAGGCTTAAAATTTGGTGGAGGTGTTGGGTTGTTATATTCTTTTTAGTGAAATTCTAGTTGAGGTGGATCGACTGATGGTCGAAGTCGAGGTGGATCGACAACAGGTCAAGGGTCGAGGTAGATCGACAACAATTCGAAGGTCGAGGTTACTCGACCGGGTAAAGTAGAAGTCAAAGGTCGAGGTGGTTTGACATGGTAAAGGCATCGATAACAAGTCGAAGAGTTCAATTGATAAGAGGTCGATAGGCGGGCATGTGGCGACCGACTGAATATTGAATGAAGGTCAACTAGTAGTTGACTGGTAATCTGACTGGGAGTCGATTGTAACAAAATCCCGAGATTTGTGGGATTTGTAGCCAATGATCTGCATGGATATGTAATCATTTTTGGGCGCCAATTATTTAGGGTTTTGCCTGTTGTAAAGCCTATAAAGAGGCATGTTGTAAGGCTGTAAAGGTTAATCAATGAATCATAGGATAGCCAGTCTTTAGAGAAATATTTAGATGTAGGTTCCCGGTCATGCAGATGCAAGTTGGATTGGCTACAGGGTTGTTATTGCACAAGAAATAGGGTATGATGTTGATTGTGTCTTAAGTGTGGAACAAGGTTATACATGTAACCTTTTATTCAGATTGAATAAGACAACAAGATAGCAGAACGCTCAAGGAATGTTGGTTTTCCCGATTTGGTTTTCTAGGGTAAAATCTTTGTGTACTGTGTGATTGTTTTGTCATTTATGTTCTTGATTAAATTGTTCTTCTCTTCTGCTAGGTTTAGTGTGGAAGCATATCTCATTTCTTGAAAAGTGGTATCAGAGCAAAGTTCAGCTCTGACAAGTGGTATTAGAGTTGTTGGTAGTCTGAGTTGGCCCTGACTAACTCACCAAGTATCAAACCTCAATCTTTGATTTTAACCATTGATATCTAGAGATGAACGGTTAGGATTTAATCAGTTCTTGGTCCATCGTTCTCCCAACAAAAGTTAACTTCATGTGCAAGGTTCCATGACTTAACCATTTTTATTCAAACAACATAGTATTAGTTTTTCATTATAAATCCTTTGGACTCAGTTTTTCCCAACAAATATGGGATATATCTTTTTGCAAAAATTTTATGTTGTGCCTTTACACTTCAACTTTAGTTCTCTTACCATAATTATTGTTGTCGAGAGGTTCCTCTGCATCATCGAGCTTCATCGAACTGTGATCACTCTGCCACAAAGCTCTTTACCTCCTTGATTTCATTCAGTCGTCATTCTTCTTTAAACATGTGTAGCCAAAGTTCAATCTATTTTATTTATGCATGGTTACTTCATCTTTAGGATAAGCAAATAACATGTGCATCAAATCTCTTCTTCTTTTGTCTGGATCTACTCATATTATGGTCGCTTCCTCTGTTTACATTTTGTTCCTCTTTGCCTTCATGTACATAGGGTGGATGTACAGTAACTTGTCAAATCACAGAGTCTCCCCCTATCTTTGATATTGTCTTCCCTTGACATCATCGACAACACAATTTCCAACAGCCCGAGTCTCCTCTAGCCATGAAATCCATGTGAAGACCAATGGCGTTGCTAATGCAAAGGGATCGAGAAATCTGCACGAAGGAGTTGGAGCAGACCTAGAGGATTACCAAATGAATTTTCCAAGATCTTTCCCCTGCCTCGTCGATTTCATTATGTTGGATGCCCACATGAATGTCGGTGTGTGCTCAAACTTTGGGCTCATACTCTCTCCCCATGGGCACACCATGTGAAAACCAAGTCCCGAGAGCATAATTACTTCCCTTGAGATGGCCCTGAGTTGTGTTGAAGGTTCCTCTCTTTGGACTTGAGGTCGATGTAACGACCATGGAGCTTTCATAAGGTGCAGTGTTGAATCCACCTTGCTCTGCTATAACTATTGTCATAATACCCCAATCTTGTTGATTAAATTCCATGCAACCTCCACCTTGGCGAGACCAACTGTGATTAATGTGCATGTGGGATCGACATGTTCCTCCTGCCACATCTGTCATTGTTTGTTGCAAACTCCATGTGTTGCTTGGGTGCCTGTGATCATGGATAGACATGTCATGTTATCACCCCATCCGAGGGTAGTTAATGTCCACTATAATGTAGGAGAATCATTCAATTTTTTCATGGCAAAGTATCTCAACATTGTGAATTGTTTATGAGTAAATGTAAGTAGGCGAAATTCTCTAGTTTACACACACACACACACATGCATGCATGCATGCACAACACTCAATATATGTGTTTGGAAAATATTCTCTCTCATATTTTTTTAGAAGTATATTTCCCTTTATATACATATTAGATAATTTTATGTTTTCGTTGGGAAAATATTCCCATTCTCAATTTTTTACATTTCCCTATAATAACAAAGAAGGATTGATTTTGTGTAGATTCCATGATTAAGGGGTGGCCATTTCAACAAATTTATTGAAAACTTGCATCCAGACTCCTATCTTTGCTAGGATCAATAAATCATGAGAGATCACAAGATGGAAAAATAAATAAAATTCTAATTTTTATCACATCATCAATTATAACTATATTTGAAGACTCTCAATAATTTACAATTAATTGATATAACAAGTATTGAGGCAATGTACTTTAAGAGTAAATTTTCTAATTGATATGTCCCCTTCTACAAATCAATTATAATCCACCAAATATACTCCTAAGTATATTAAACAATACTTATAAATACCATGATAAATATGAACTAAAACACATGTATAAAATATCACTAAAACACATGTACAAAATATAAAAAATGAGGTATTTTAAAGATACTTGGATATTAATCAAAAGACACAAGAATAGTAGGTTAAACATAAATTTTATGAAATAGGGAATTTAGATGCTATGTGGGCTCAATCTTCTCCTCATCAAAAGGATGGAAGTAGGTGGAATTATGTAGGTATAAACTATCAACCATGTGCCTCATAATTGTTTTATCTAATTGGCATAGTAAGACATTCGATTTTTTCTCCTTGGGGCGAGTGGTTTCTCTGCTTGAGTCAGCGTGGCTTTGAAATCATCCTCTCTCGTTGGAATAACATTAAAAATCATCCTCGTTTGAGTCCAATGCCTTGCATAAGAAGACACCAACATGCCCCGGAGGACCCCCTGGACATTCTGGGGCAGGAACTTCAGCAACTTGAAATAACATACGAGAATTTGTCTTCTTGAGTTTCATACATCCTGGACATTCTCATCCAGTACAGGATGACTATGAGGCAACCACATGATGAGGTGGATGCTATCAGGGCTCAAGTTGAAAGTTTTCATATACAGGTAGTACCAACTACTCCGGACCTCATCGATTCTCCCTTCAACAATGATTCTGCTCCATCAGTCAATCAACCTCCTCTTGATCTAAACGTGCCCGCACATGACAATGAAATGGTAGAACCAGACCCTCCCCTGTCGAGTATCTG
>JASDQU011027081.1:0-18281 GCA_032191745.1 Picea mariana | reverse complement strand
CAAAGAAATGATAGAGAAGGTATATGAAGTTGCAATTCTGCATCAAGAACTAGATCAACATGCCAGGGTGCAGAGCTCTCTTCAGGAAACTCTTCGACAGGTGGATGGTTTTCCTTGGATAGCAGAAATCTAGACTTCAAGAATGATTAAGTTCATTAATCCTTGAGCTTGATCAAAGTTGTGAAAAATCAACTTATTTTGAGAAGCTTTATGTTGATGCAAATGAAAAGTTGAATGTGGATGATGCAATCTTTCCCTGTCCAGGAGCTTCATCTGAATACAAGTTCAATCATTCACAATATGTGTCATCGCTGACTGATAAGGGCATCGGGCACCTTATTCGCAAAAGAACCGGAGGGAGATCATCTGACAGCGGTATCATTGCAACTATATTTAGAGCCACGGGCTTCCTGGGTCAATATGTTGTGCAGCAACTTGCTAAGATGGGTGACAACGTTTGCGGTGACGATTGCAGAGATGAAGAAGGCGATGGGACATGCGAGTGAGAGGAATCAATTATTATACCAGCTACACCACCATCGAGCTCTTTAGCTCATCCTTCACTGCAAAGACCAGTGCGGAATCAACTACCAACCTCCCATCGTTGTCCCCAGAGGCGATCTCGCCAAAATTCAGAGAGTCGTGTGAATGATCTCCAATTCGACAAGAGTTGCAAGCAAAGTCTCAACAATTGTTTGATCAAATGATCGATGGTGGCAATTAACTTACCAATTGGGATTTATCCCACATTGGAAGTGCGGAAAAGTTTATGTGGGTTTATATAGACAGCCCTCACTATGCTTATTCGACGTGTAGTGAAAAGGTGTGCCAGGGGCTCTAGGTGCTTGGACTTCACTAGAAGATCACCAGCCTGGAGCCCAGGACGACCTGTCAACCCCCTACCTTTTGGAAGAAGTGACTAGGACCATTGATTTAATATTTTTTTTTATATAACTATTTGCATGATGGTCATATGGGTGATTGTGGGCTTAGGTGCGTACGTTATTTCAATTGATGATAAGATTGCCATTTTTATCAGATTCTTTGGCATAATGCCAAGTCTGGAGGATCACCAAGTTCACTACCAAGTGAATAAACATCTGTATGTTGAGACCACTATTCTTGTCAAAGTTTTTGGAATACTACCAATTGTGGAGGTTTGCCAAAACTAGTAAAACCCTGCAAAAACACAAAGACAGTAACCTGCACGAAGAAACAGTTAGATTGAATATTGGTTAAACTGTTCATGCATTAAAAGATGGAACTAAATCAAAGAAGAATGATAAATATGTTAATAATAATAAATGGTAAATTAGATATATAATCTATTATATGAAGAAGTGTGATGTTTATGAAGAGTTGTGTTGAAAAGTTTAAAGACTTATAAGTATGTTGAGATGTGAAGGAGAAAAGTGTGTCTGTCAAAGAATCATTGAAGATCAAGAACAGAAGGAGACAGAGCAGTGCTTATGATGTCCAGTGTTTGATATAGAAGACCATTATTGGACTGCATATCATATTTCCAGATTGATGAACAAAGGGTGGTTGGGAGGTGCTAGGGCAAGTTGGAGCCTGCAGGGGAGTAGGTGCTTTCTTGTCAGTTGTAGATGACTAAATAGGGGGTTGTACCCTCCTACCAGTTGGAGCTGGTGAATAGGGGTGTGGATGCATCCTGATCAATGGGTGTTGATCTAAAGAGGAAGAAAACATCTTCCTTCTATTGTAACTTGTAAAACAAAAAAATTTAGTTAATAGAAAAGTGTTTGTGGTTTTCCTAATTGGGTTCCACGATAAAATATTGTGTTCAAATTTTGTTTGCAAAAGTAAAAATTTGATAAAATTATTGTGTCACTTATTCACCCCCCCCCACTCTTAGTGATGGGATCTGATCCTTCAGTTATGGCACTGACGTGGAATCCCTCTAATGTGGCACTCATCTGACTAGACACATGGTGCTGATGTGGTTGCTATCATGGCACTGCCATGGCTGAGCTGGCCCACCAAGTATCAAACCTCAATCTTTGATTTTAATCGTTGATATCTGGAGATGAACAGTTAGGATTTAATCAATTCTTGGTCCATCCTTCTCCCGACAAAACTTAACTTCATGTGCAGGGTTCCATGACTTACCCATTTTTATTCCAACAACATAGTATTAGTTTTTCATTATAAATCCTTTGGACTCAGTTTTTCCCAACAAATGTGGGATATATCTTTTTGCAAAATTTGTATGTTGTGCCTTTAGACTTCAACTCTAGTTCTCATAAACGAAAGTGGCCATGGAATGACCTAAAATTGAGAAAAAGGGCAACAAGAAGTACATGTCTTTGCCCGCAATCGGGACCACGTGTACAAATCTCAAATGGGTATCCAAATATGATTTCATCTTTGCAATTCAAGAATTTTTCTTTTCAAAAATAACCTTCAATTGGGGTTAACCAGAATCAACCCTAAAATGATACGAATTTGATGGAAATGGGCCAAAGAATGCATCAACGTTGCGAGAGCTCAGAAACCCACCTGTATCTCTCAAATGGGTATCAAAAAATTATTTATATTTTTAAACTTATAATTCCACTTCTTCCAAATAGCCTTCGTTCAGGACTAGTCAAACTTGGGCCTAGAATGACCCGAATTTGAGAAAAAGGGGCCCAAGAACTACAGTTCTTCGCTTGTAATCATGATCACGTGTACAACTCTCAAATGGGTATCCAAATATCATTTAATAATTTTAAATCATGAATTTTGCTTTTCAAAAATCACCTTCATAATAATCTGAGGAAATTTATATTTTTGTTTTAGAATTATTTTATTGTAAAAGATTATAATAATTCAATGTAATCAATATATTTTTATGAATATGATAAATTAAATTGATGTGAGTATGAATAATTTGTCATATGTATTTTTGTTGGGAAATGTGTAAAGTGTGTTTTGATATGTATAATTTATGTGAGTATGAATAATTTGTCATATGTATTTATGTTGGGAAATGTGTAAATTGTATAATTTATGGGATCATGAATAATTTACCATATGTATTTATGTTGGAAAATGTGTAAATTGTATAATTTAAGGGAACATGAATAATTTACCATATGTATTTACCTTTTGAAATGTGTAAATGTATTTTGATGTATATACTTTATTGGGTATCAATCATTTGTTATACGAATTTATGTTGAGAAATTTGTAAAATGTATTTTGATGTGTATAATTTATGGGAGCATGAATAATTTGCGATGTGTATTTATGTTGAAAAGAGATACAAAAACATATTTATAAATTTATCATAACAAAGGATTTTTGATTGCACGTGTAAAATGTGTTAAAATGCAGGCAAGAAATTTGAGTATGTATGTGTCGAAGCCACTATAAAGAAAATGACATGAAAACCCACAAGCACAAGAAACACAATTGTGAGGATTATATGATTTAACCCTCCTTAAATCTTTTGAAGGAGTTTGTTTCCCCTCCACAAAAAATTAAACCCTTGGGAATTTTTTTTATCAGTGATGATAATTCATGTTCATGTGCATTTGTTGATCTCTCGATCTACATAGAAAACAAAAAAGAATAAAAAATGTGAGTATGAATAATTTATATTTGTAAACTCTAAAATAGGTATCAAAATTATTTTATATTTGTAAGCTCTTAATTTCACTTTTTCTACCTTGCCTTCATTCAGGGCTCGTCAGAAGTGATCGTAGAATGACCCGAAGTTGAGAAAAAGGGGCCCAAGAATTACACATCTTCACTCGCAATCAAGACCATGTTTACAACTCTCAAATGGGTATCCAAATATGATTTCATCTTTGCAAATCAATAATTTTTCTTTTCAAAAATCAAATTTATTCGGGGTTAACTAGAATCAAGAATTTTTCTTTTCAAAAATCAACTTTATTCGGGGTTAACCAAAAAAAAAATTCTTTTCAAAAATCACCTTCATTAGGGGTTGACATAATCGACCCTAAAACGATTCGAATATGATAGAAAGGGACCAAAAAATGCCTCAATGTTGTGAGCTTTTGTAGACCTGCTTGCATCTCCCAAATGGGTACCTAACTATGAATAGATCAAGTCCAAGTGTACCTAACTATGAATAGACCAAGTCCAAGTGTTGGGCATGCAAAATGGCCTCCTCCTTGGTGACCACCTCAGCCATAGCTACATCTCTTGCAATGGGTGGTAGAAGGGACTTTGTGAACCACTTCATAAGGAGCTTGTCCGGAATTTGAGTCTTTATCATCCTACATTATCGTTTCCACTCATGTATATGATCAGAAATATGAGTGGAATTATCTTGACGCATTGAAGTCAAGAGTTTAGTGCTTATCTCATACTGAATGGGAAATTGGTAATTCGTTAAGAATGTCATTGCCAGGTCATTGAAGATTTTAAAGGAATCACCTTTTAATTCAATGTACCATTTGGCAACAACTCCATTCAAGGATCTATGGAAAATATGCAACCTCACACTATCATCCATCAACAAGTTGGATGAGCACCATAAGTGGTATGTCATGATCTGTGTGGAGGGGTCCCCTCTCAGCTTACTATCGTACTTTAGGATATTGAAAGGTAGCTTGGAAGGTATTGTCGGCCATGATGGGTTGTGGGCAATAGGGTCTTTCAACAACCATGATAAATCAGGTAATTCTAACATTGCGAGGAAAGGCAACAATGAAAATGAATACTGGGAGGGAGGTGAAGTCTTTGTTGTCCCAAATGGACCTTCTGGTCCCTCTATATTGGTATTGTTAGAGGGTTGGGGATCTCTTGAAGAGTGAGTGCCCCCTGGGATGGTGGCACTTCCAGGAGCATGACTACTCCCAATACCAAACATGCCCCCACGGTGGTTTTCCCCGGGGGTAAATGTGGACCCTCTAGGAAAAACATTCCCAAAGTTAGTCCCAAGGCAGAAACCCCCAAGACTCGATGCATTAAAAAAAGGAAAACCTCCCCAAGGTGAAAATTTTCCCCAAAGGGATGTGCCCCAAGGGAATGGTGTGCTAACCCAAGGAAATTTGAAACCTCCTGATGTACTACTGCCCCCAACTTGACTAGGGACATCCTGAAAACCACTAGGGATGTTCCATCCAAAAGGTAAACTAGCACCGGACAGCACCAGGCCACTCATAGGAATGGTGGATGTGGAAGGAATTCCACCCCCCATGTTAAAACCAAGGCTCGAACCCCACCGAAAGAATATCCAAAGGTGGGCATCGGGATAGACAAGATGGGTGTAGAATTGCTAGGTAAGCTAATAGATGGAAATGATGACACAGTCGACATCCCTCAAATTGAGGGACCTGTAGAAAAAGACATGGATAGTGTAGGTCCAATGGAGTTAAGGGGTGGTAATGTGGACATCATGACGATGCCCCCTGTCCCACTTGAAGATGGGCTCAATGGCTCAGCTATATTGGATGAAACACTAGGTCCTGACATGGTGGGAGGATGACTAAACAAAGAAAAAGGCTCACTAAAAATTTCCTTTACTTGGACTAGTATAGGGGCATCTGGATTGGTCAAAGGAGGGTTAAAATTTGGTGGAGGTGTTGGGTTGTTATATTCTTTTTAGTGAAATTCTAGTTGAGGTGGATCGACTGATGGTCGAAGTCGAGGTGGATCGACAACAGGTCAAGGGTCGAGGTAGATCGACAACAATTCGAAGGTCGAGGTTACTCGACCGGGTAAAGTAGAAGTCAAAGGTCGAGGTGGTTTGACATGGTAAAGGCATCGATAACAAGTTGAAGAGTTCAATTGATAAGAGGTTGACAGGGGGGCATGTGGCGACCGACTGAATATTGAATGAAGGTAGACTAGTAGTCGACTGGTAATCTGACTAGGAGTCAATTGTAACAAAATCCTGAGATTTGTGGGATTTGTAGCCAATGATCTGCATGGATATGTAACCATTTTTGGGCGCCAATTATTTAGGGTTTTGCCTGTTGTAAAGCCTATAAAGAGGCATGTTGTAAGGCTGTAAAGGCTAATCAATGAATCATAGGATAACCAGTCTTTAGAGAAATATTTAGATGTAGGTTCCCGGTCATGCAGATGTAAGTTGGATTGGCTACAGGGTTGTTATTGCACAAGAAATAGGGTATGATGTTGATTGTGTCTTAAGTGTGGAACAAGGTTATACATGTAACCTTTTATTCAGATTGAATAAGACAACAAGATAGCAGAATGCTCAAGGAATGTTGGTTTTCCCAGTTTGGTTTTTTAGGGTAAAATCTTTGTGTACTGTGTGATTGTTTTGTCATTTATGTTCTTGATTAAATTATTCTTCTCTTTTGCTAGGTTTAGTGTGGAAGTGTATCTCATTTCTTGACAAGTGGTATCAGAGCAAAGTTCAGCTCTGACAAGTGGTATTAGAGTTGTTGGTAGTCTGAGTTGGCCCTGACTGACCCACCAAGTATCAAACCTCAATATTTGATTTTAACCATTGATATCTAGAGATGAACAGTTATGATTTAATTAGTTCTTGGTCCATCGTTCTCCCAACAAAAGTTAACTTCATGTGCAGGGTTCCATGACTTAACCATTTTTATTCAAACAACATAGTATTAGTTTTTCATTATAAATCCTTTGGACTCGGTTTTTCCCAACAAATGTGGGATATATCTTTTTGCAAAAATTTTATGTTGTGCCTTTACACTTCAACTTTAGTTCTCTTACCATAACTATTGTTGTCGAGAGGTTCCTCTGCATCATCAAGCTTCATCGAACTGTGATCACTCTGCCACAAAGCTCTTTACCTCCTTGATTTCATTCAGTCGTCATTCTTCTTTAAACATGTGTAGCCAAAGTTCAATCTATTTTATTTATGCATGGTTACTTCATCTTTAGGATAAGCAAATAACACGTGCATCAAATCTCTTCTTCTTTTGTTTGGATCTACTTGTATTATGGTCGCTTCCTCTGTTTACATTTT
This sequence comes from Picea mariana, assembly GCA_032191745.1. Classification (NCBI taxonomy): domain Eukaryota; kingdom Viridiplantae; phylum Streptophyta; class Pinopsida; order Pinales; family Pinaceae; genus Picea; species Picea mariana. Next base: position 11,338 of record JASDQU011027081.1, on the reverse strand, counting down.
GGTCCTCTTTGCCTTCATGTACATAGGGTGGATGTACAGTAACTTGTCAAATCATGGAGTCTCCCCCTATCTTTGATATTGTCTTCCCTTGACATCATTGACAACACAATTTCCAACAGCCCGAGCCTCCTCTAGCCATGAAATCCATGTGAAGACCAATGTTGTTGCTAATGCAAAGGGACCGGGAAATCTGCACGAAGGAGTTGGAGCAGACCTAGAGGATTACCAAATGAAATTTCCAAGATCTTTCCCCTGCCTCGTCGATTTCATTCTGTTGGATGCCCACATGAATGTCGGTGTGTGCTCAAACTTTGGGCTCATACTCTCTCCCCATGGGCACACCATGTGAAAACCGAGTCCCGAGAGCACAATTACTTCCCTTGAGATGGCCCTGAGTTGTGTTGAAGGTTCCTCTCTTTGGACTTGAGGTCGATGTAACAACCATGGAGCTTTCACGGGGTGCAATGTTCAATCCACCTTGCTCTGCTATAACTATTGTCATAATACCCCAGTCTTGTTGATTAAATTCCATGCAACCTCCACCTTGGCGAGACCAATTGTGATTAATGTGCATGTGGGATCGACATGTTCCTCCTGCCACATCTGTCATCGTTTGTTGCAAACTCCATGTGTTGCTTGGGTGCCTGTGATCATGGCTGGACATGTCATGTTATCACCCCATCCGGGGGTAGTTAATGTCCACTATAATGTAGGAGAATCATTCAATTTTTTCATGGCAAAGTATCTCAACATTGTGAATTGTTTATGAGTAAATGTAAGTAGGTGAAATTCTCTAGTTTACACACACGCGCGCGCATGCATGCATGCACAACACTCAATATATGTGTTGGGAAAATATTCTCTCTCATATTTTTTTAGAAGTATATTTCCCTTTATATACATATTAGATAATTTTATGTTTCCGTTGGGAAAATATTCCCATTCTCAATTTTTTACATTTCCCTATAATAACAAAGAAGGATTGATTTTGTGTAGATTCCATGATTAAGGGGTGGCCATTTCATCAAATTTATTGAAAACTTACATCCAGTCTCCTATCTTTGCTAGGACCAATAAATCATGAGAGATCACAAGATGGAAAAATAAATAAAATTATAATTTTTATCACATCATCAATTATAACTATATTTGAAGACTCTCAATAATTTGCAATTAATTGATATAACAATTATTGAGGACTTTCCAAATTTCACGTCAATGTACTTTAAGAGTAAATTTTCTAATTGATATGTCCCCTTCTACAAATCAATTATAATCCACCAAATATACTCCTAAGTATATTAAACAATACTTATAAATACCATGATAAATATGAACTAAAACACATGTACAAAATATAAAAAATGAGGTATTTTAAAGATACTTGGATATTGATCAAAAGACATAAGAATAGTGGGTTAAACATAAATTTTATAAATTTTACATTTTCGATATTAGATTATATATTTATGGGCTTGATCTACTAATATTTTTTTAATGTCAATTGATACAAGAAAGAAGCAAGGTGTTACACACACACACACACACACACACACACACAACCTTAGTGGGCCTACTGGTTAAGAATATGTGTTTCCTCCTTGGGGGTCTTTGTCCCACAAACAAGGGGGTCTCATACACCAATTTCTAAAAAGAGTGTCATTTCTAATTTTTGTAATAATTGTTTAATTATGAGATAAGGGTTAGGAGCAACTTAGTCCATGTTGTTTAGATAATTTATAAAAAAATAATCCAACTCGCAATATTTAATATATATCATTAACTGGGAGGCAAGTGCAGGAGGGGTTATTATTAACCCCAGAGGGGAAAATTGAGATAAGATTCACTTAGAGTCTAGGGCACGCCAAAAATAATCAAGCATAAGAATATTATATTTTTAAAGGGATCCAATTAGTTAGAGAACACCAGATCCAACACATCATCATCAACATAGGAGACTCTCTGAACATTATTCGAAGTTTGATTAAAGGTACTATCGAAGGATTGTCAACTCTACAATTTAATTAAAAAAAATAAGACAATTGTTGGCCAGTATATCACAATTTTTTTATCATCATGTTTTAATGGAAAATAATTAGTTGGTGGACTCACAAGCCAATGTGGTTGCCACACTCACAAAAGGGACAATTAGGATTAATGGGAGATTATCCCACCATCAAATTCCATAATCAATGCAATTCCAACCCAATACAATGCATGTCATCCAGATGTCACACCCATGAAGGAAAAAAATTGTCAAAGCAGTGGGATCCCCCTCCATTACTCACAAACCATCATCTCAGTCATTTCCATTTAAGGTCATTGTATCACTCGCGCATGAACAAGGTGGGATTACATAGGTGATGTACATTTCGATTATGAAGACACATCATATTCTCGTGTGGTAAACAATAGATGTGATGAATGCAAGATCCCCTCCAACTTATAGATAATCAAGCCACCTGGGATTCATCATGAGAAGGCACAAGTTATGCAGAACATGCAAAAACTCTCCATGTTGGCATGGGTGCAGATTTGAATCCCTGAGCACACGTAGCTTCAACCATCAAGTTTTTTTTGCAACAACAAGTGTGTTCTCAAGTGGGATTGAAGGAAAGGGAGTGTATGTTGGTCTCAAAGGTATATTGGAAGTTAATTCTCCCTAGATAGGAATCAAGCAACAATTACAGAGGAAGGAGAACTAAAGCAACAATTTTGGGACCGGTTTGCAAAGAAGGAGGTGAGGAATAATCACGGGAGAGCACATGTAATTGAAATAGGGAATTTAGATGCTATGTCGGCTCAATCTTCTCCTCATCAAAAGGATGGAAGTAGGTGGAATTATGTAGGTATAAACTATCAACCATGTGCCTCATAATTGTTTTATCTAATTGGCATAGTAAGACATTCGATTTTTTCTCCTTGGTGTGAGTGGTTTCTCTGCTTGAGTCATCGTGGCTTTGAAATCATCCTCTCTCGTTGGAATAACATTAAAAATCATCTCAATTGAGTCCAATGCCTTGCATAAGAAGACACCAACATGCCCCGGAGGACCCCCTGGACATTCTGGGGCAAGAACTTCAGCAACTTGAAATAACATACGAGAATTTGTCTTCTTGAGTTTCATACATCCTGGACATTCTCATCCAGTACAGGACGACTATGAGGCAACAACATGATGAGGTGGATGCTATCAGGGCTCAAGTTGAAAGTTTTCAGATACAGGTAGTACCAACTACTCCGGACCTCATCGATTCTCCCTTCAACAATGATTCTGCTCCATCAGTCAATCAACCTCCTCTTGATCTAAACGTGCCCTCACATGACAATGAAATGGTAGAACCAGACCCTCCCCTGTCGAGTATATGATGTTTTTTAAATATATATGCATTCTAGGCATCTTCTATAGAATAGAAACCTACAAATTTTGTAATGTAATGAAAGCTATTGAAGCTCAGAATGAACACTGGTTAGCTTGATCAGGAGTAGATCTTCCTAAATTTTTGGATATGCCTATGATATTTTTGGACTCTTTTGTACTCCTCTGCAAGCTTCAACCACCCAATTTTTATTAATAAAATATCTACCAGTCCTTGTCAATATATATATATATATATATATATATATATATATATATATATATATATATATATATATATATATATATATATATAAGTGTAAACATTTATAATTTAATGTTAGTATGTAAATGTTTTTAATTGTAAAAATTTAAACTTGAGTTTTCTTCCATTCAAAATCAAAATCTTAAAAAAATCATATTCAAATTCAAAGAGTACTTAATTATAATAATATGGAAAGTAATAAGATAATTTGCAAATATTTCAAAGATAAAAAGATTGAGGAAATCTTATATCCAATATTTGAAATTAAAACTAAAGAAAATCAATGGATCCAGGATTATTTTTTGTTTAAGGTTAAATAGCTAAAAGTTGATCTCATCATCAACTTCTTCAATAAAGTAGTTAACCAAGGTAGATCCATTTTAACTCTAGATCTATCATGTGCCGAGAGGCATCAAATTCCTAGAGATGCAAATTTTTCTAGAGTACAAAATTTGAAGAAATGTTTGCATCTCAAAGGATTTGATGCCTCTTGACACACGATAGATCCAGAGTTAAGATGGATCTATTGGTTCTTTAATTAAGCATCTCCCTCATTTTGAAAGTAAAAAACACGTATTATTTTTTTTTACTTTCAATTGCACTCTCTCTCTTTCTCTCTTTATATAGAGTTTATATAGAATTAGTTTACTTAAGATGGATATCAAAATAGTTTATTTATGGCCAACATCATAATATTTTTTTAAATGTCGCATGCCAACTCCATGTTGAGCATGGAAGGAATTACACATCTCCCTCATATTGGGTTGTAGAGAGCGCCTTTCGGTGCAACAACATAAAAACTTGTAGTCTAAACATTCGACTGTTTGGCATTTTTGAGTGATTTAGTTTGTATAATTCGAGTTCCAATAAGGCATTTTTACTACAAGTTGAAGACCATATTTGAGTGATTTAGTTTGTATAATTCAAGTTCCTTGAGGGTTTTTCAGGATGCCGAATCCATTTATGCATTCAAAAATGAAATTTAAACAACAAAAAATGGTGATTTCACCAAGATCTGTTTAGTCGAATTTGAGTGAAAAAGTTCAAAAGGTCGAATGTTTAGACACGCCTATAAAAAATAACTACAAATCAAGACACCAAAACCACTACAATATTAATAATTAGAAAAATTTATACACAAAACAATACTACAACCAAACTACTTAAAAAAACAAACAATAGAACCTAACTTTTTCTTAATCCCTTTTACTGAGAATTTATGGAAAATTATAAATTTTAGATATTCCACATATAGATTTTAAAAAATATATATTGTTCTTAAAAATCTCTTTATAGTCCACTATGACACTATGAGGGAGATGCATAATTCCTTCTATGATAAAATGAAACTGATACATAACACTTTAAAAGAATATACAACATATAATAGAGAAACTATGAAATCAATGGAAGATTATAATCTATTAGTTTAAGGTTATCTAGGATCTGCAAAAAAATTATAAACACTAAAAGATATAAAATTAATACTTTTTTTTTATAGTCCATTGTGAGGGAGATGCATAATTCCTTTGTGATCAAATGAAACTGATATATAACACTTTAAAAAAGTATAAAATATACAACATACAAATCTATTTTAAAGTGTTAAACTTGAGGAAATGTTTTAACTTTGAGTGATTTGACCATTTCACTTATAAATACAGAGCTAAGATGGATCTAAGTTGTTGATAAATTTTCACCAATCTACGAGTTAAACCACATATCAATAATATAGTCTTGAAAATGCCAAAATTAGGTAAATTAGGTGTATTGAATTCTCACCAATGAGCATAGTTCAACCATCTTAAAAATATAAATATATAATGAAGAATTTGCTAAAGTTTGGAAATTGTGATACACTTACTCTAACAATTGGAATATTGTGTAGCACCTAATTATAAATCTTGCCCTCGCCTAAAATTTCTACTTATATTAAATGTTATAGTGTAGTATATCCAAACTAGCAAATCATGTACAACTTTTTCATGATCTATTTAAGTTCACTTTTCATAGTCACTTTCAAGTTTTGGCTCTTGAGATGTATTCCATCCTCTCAGAGACATTGATATAATCCTTCATGAATAAAAAAAAGTGCAATAAATAGCTTAATACCCTCTGAGGAATACTGGAAATAAAATGAGCATTTAATAATCCTTTAACATAATAAAAAACTTCAATACTCTAACATTGAAGTAAGATATATACTTATTGATGTAATTGGAAAACTCAATTCCATCTTTATAATATTTATGATGAATATAATTAAGAATAACAAGGGTTACATAGACTCTAAAAAAAATAGCACCCTAAATGGCTGGTACAAAATAAGCTCCATAAGAGCCATGAAAATATGTCTCTGTAATATTTCTTATCAATATACAATGGTTACATAGGTTGAAGAAAGTTATTACCTTAAATGGATAGTACAAAATAATCTTCACAAGAGCCATGGAAATTTGTCTCGGTAATATTTCTTATCAATAATGAATAACAACAAGGGTTACATAGGCTCTAAAGAAAGTAGTACAAAATAAGCTCCACAAGATCCATAGAAAATGAAAATACACTACGTGAGTTTTCTATTGCCCAATTTACTTAATGGATTAACGAATCTTCTTTTTTCACAACAATTAAACATTTATCAACCCCAAACCACAATAGCAAGAACTTAAAAAGACACATCTAGTATCAAATCAAGGTTTTATATAGTATATGAAATGATAAACTCAATATTAGATCTTGATGTACCCCAAAACATTCTTAACCCTAAACTGTAACAACAAGAGCTTAAAAAAAAGAGATCAAGTATGCATACTCATTACAATAGATAAAAACAAGAAAAATTTGGATCAAGCATGAAACCTAATTTTCTATCTATAGTGAGCACTTACCAAAGGTAAACTAGTGAAAATACTCTACCTACTTTTGTTTCTCTCCATCTTGCTTGCTAAAATTTATAAAAGGAAATCTTGGGCCTGATAGTTAAGGACATGTGTGTCCTCCTAAGAGGTCACAAATTCAAATCCAAAGGGGGGTGGGGTAGGGTATGTATACCTTGGGTCTCTTGTCCCACAAACAAGCTGGTCTCATACACCAATTATTGAAATAAATTATTTTAATATAAAGAATTAGTCCAACCTAATATGATTCATCATCTGATATATTGTTTGGCTATTTATATCTAAAAATAGTAATAAGGTTTTAAGATAAGGATAAATATAATATATTTAAATAATATAAAATATTAGTTCAACTTAAAAAATTATCCTGGGAAAGAGTTGACTAACCCAGTCTCAGAACATATCCTTCTAAAGGGTTTAGGGACCAAATGATCTAGTCATCTTGTATTTTTTAGTGCTTTGGTGTAATTATCCCATAAAGGAGCATGATCCATTGATTTAATAATGAATAGGAAAATTGGTTGTCTTGACACCCTATCCAAGGGTCTTTTACTATGAGGACCTAAGCCCCATTTCCTATTTGCCAAATCAACCATTTTCTTATGAGAGAGAAATAATTTATGATAACTTTCCAAATTATGGAGCCCTTTTGAACCCTTTTATCTCGTTTCCTTATCCACTCTACTATGGAATATTGGGGGAAGTATTTTTCCTTGATGTCATGGGCCCAAAGTCTCATACCTTGGATCATCCTCCACACATTTTTAGTTACTAGAATATGAAGATGATTTTCAGCCCCCATCTTCAGTGCTTTGGGGGTTTCCTATTTTCTCCATGAGGTGAGAACCATAATTTTAACATTTTAACTATATTTTACATTAAAAAATATTCATGGATTATTTCTTTTTTAACATAACCCTTGTTAATGGTGAAAATTTGTCCCTTTTGCTTGAAAATAGGTCAATATGGTTCCAAATTTCTCTTTTCCCCTTGAAAATAGGTGAATATGATTCATCATATGATATATTGTTTGGCTATTTATATCTAAAAATAGTAATAATATTTTGAGATAAGGCTAAATATAATATATTTAAATAATATAAAATATTGACCAACCTTAAAAAAATTATCCTCAAATTTAGCCTTTTGGCTATAATTCACCCCTAAAAATACCTTACCACCAAGGTGAAAGATCTAGTTATTATTGGTAAAGAGTTGACTAACCCAATCTTAGAACATATCCTCCGGAAGGGTTTAGGGATGAAAGGAGCTAGTAATCTTGTTCTATACGAGAGACAAAGGYATTGTGTAGTGCTTTGGTGTAATTATCCCATAAATGAGCATGATCCCCCTCTATTCCAAGTCCCCCCTAAGTCAACCACTAGATCTRTCCATTCACATAATCTTCTCATAATTTGATTTAAGAAAAATAATMTGTCTATCTTTAGCTTTCRTTGAGATGATCACAAAGMAAGTGGGTGTCTTGACACCCTATCCAAGGGTCTTTTCCTATGAGGACCTAAGCCCCATTTCCTATTTGCAAAATCAATCATTTTCCTACGAGAGGGAAATAATTTATGATAGATTTGCAAATTATGGAGACCTTTTGAATCCTTTTATCTAGTTTCTTTATCCARTCTACTATAATTTATTTAAATAACATAAAATATTCGCCAACCTTTAAAAAATTATCCTAAAATTTAGCCTTTTGGCTATAATTCACCCCTAAAAAATACCCCACCACCAAAGTGAAAGATTCAGTCTGTATTCCTAGGAAAGAGCTTACTAACCTAGTCTCAAAACATATCCTCCCGAAGGGTTTAGGGATCGGACGAGCTATTCATCTTGTTCTATATGAGAGACAAAGGTATTTTGTAGTGCTTTGGTGTAATTATCTCATAAAGGAGCATGATCCCCCTCTATTCCAAGTTTTCCCCAAGTCAACAACCAGAGTCGTCCATTCACATAATCTATTCTCATAATTTGATTTAAGAAAAAGAATCCCTCTATGTTTAGCTTCCGATGAGATGGATGGGAAGAAAGTGGTTGTCTTACACCTTATCAAATAGTATTTTCCTATGAGGACCTAAGCCCCATTTCATATTTTCCAAATCAACCATTTTCCTACAAGAGGGAAATAATTTATGATAGCTTTCCAAATTATGGAGCCCTTTTGAACCCTTTTATGTTTCCTTATCCACTCTACTATGGAGTTTTGGGGGAAGTATTTTTCCTTGATGACTTGGGCCCAAAGTCTTGTACCTTGGATCATCCTCGACTTTTAGTTGTCAGATCTTTGGAGAATAGGAAGATGTTTTTCAACCCCCATCCCCCAGTGCTTTGGGGGTTTCGTATTTTATTCATGAGGTGAGAACCATATGTTTTTTTATCTTCACAACTTGCTCAAAGGAAGTTATAAGAGAGATCACATATATAACTATCTTCACAACATAAAAGAACTCCTAAATTTTAACATTTTAACTATATTTTACCTTAAAAAATAATCATTGTCAAAAATTAAAGAAATTATTTTAATACAAATAATTCATTCAACCTAAAAAAAACTCTTAAAATTTAGCATTTTAAATATTCTTGGCTAAAAATTAAAGAAATTATTTTAATATAATGAATTCGTCCAATCTAAAAAATCTCCTAAAATTTTGCATTTAACTATATTTTACCTTAAAAAATATTCATGGACTATTTTTTTTAAACATAACCCATGGTAATGGCTAACATTTGTCACCTTTTCTTGATAACGGGGAGGATTCCAAATTTCTCTTTTCCCCTTGAAAATATGTGAATATGATTCATCATATTTATATCTAAAAATAGTAATAAGGTTTTGAGATAAGGTGAAATATAACGTATTTAAATAATATAAAATATTCACTAACCTTGAAATTTTTTCTTAAAATTTAGCCATTTGGCTATAATTCACCCCTTAAAAATATTGTGCCACCAAGGTGAAAGATGTGGTTCGTATTCCTTGGAAAGAGCTTTGTATTCCTGAGAAAGAGCTCACTAAACCAATCTAACAACATATCCTCCTGAAGGGTTTAGGGACCAAAGGAGATAATCATCTTGTTCTATGGGAGAGACAAAGGTATTTTGTAGTGATTTGGTGTAATTATCCCATAAAGGAGCATGATCCCCCTCTATTCCAAGTTCCCCTAAGTCAACCACTAGATCCGTCCATTCACATAATCTCTTCTCATAATTTGAGTTAAGAAATAATCCCTCTATGTTTAGCTTCCGATGAGAAGAATAGGAAACAAGTGGTTGTCTTGACACCCTATTCATGGGTCTTTTCCTATGAGGACCTTAGCCCCATTTCATATTTTCCAAATCAACCATTTTCTCGTGAGAGGGAAATAATTTATGATAACTTTCCAAATAATGGATCCCTTTTGAACCCTTTTATCTCGTTTCCTTATCCACTCTACTATGGAGTCTTGGGGGAAGTATTTTGCCTTGATGACCTAGGGCCAAAGTCTCGTACCTTAGATCATCCTCCACACATTTTTAGTTGCCAGATATTTGGAGAATAGGAAGATTTTTTTTGCCCCCATCCCCCTTGCTTTGGGGCTTTCGTATTTTCTCCATGAGGTGAGAACCACAGGTTTTTTTTATCTACACAACCTGCCCAAAGAAAGTGATAAGAGAGATGGATATTCACCCCTAAAATAACTCCTAAAATTTAGCATTTTAACTATATTTTACCTTAAAAAATATTCATTGCCAAAAATTAAAGAAAATGTTTTGATATAAGAATTCATCTAACCTAAAAAAACTCCTAAAATTTAGCATTTTAACTATATTTTACCTTGAGTCCCCGAGGTGTAGGACAGTCGGTGACAGAGTGTGTTGTTAAGGCGTTCCGTGATGTTAAAGTCACTGGGTCGAAACCTGCGTGGACAAAAAATCCATCCATGTTAAGGGTTGATGTGGCTCAGGCCAGGTGCGATCCCCGTGTGATTTTGACGGCTTAGATGTCCCTGAGTCACGGTTTCTTAGCCACGGGTTAGTCCACATGTCACGGACAAACTAACAAACAAAAAAAACTATAATTTACCTTGAAAAAGTATTCATTGCTAAAAATTAAAGAAATTGTTTTCATATAAAGAATTTGTCCAACCTAAAAAACTCCTAAAATTTAGCATTTTAAGTATATTTTACCTTAAAAAATATCCATGGATTATTTTTTTTAAACATAATCTGTGGTAATGGCCAAAATTTGTCACCTTAGCTTGAAAATAGGTGAATATGATTCCAAATTTCTCTTTTCCCCTTGAAAATAAGTGAATATGATTCATCATCCAACATATTGTTTGACTATTTATATCTAAAACTAGTAATAATGTTTTGAGATAAGGCGAAATATAATATATTTAAATAATATAAAATATTCACCAACCTTAAAAAAATTATGCTAAAATTTAGCCTTTTGGCTATATTCACCCCTAAAAAATACCCTACCACCAAGGTGAAAGATCTTGTTTGTATTCCTGGGAAAGAGCTCACTAACCCAACCTCAGAACATATCCTCCCGAAGGGTTTAGGGACCAAAGGAGCTAGTCATCTTGTTCTAGAGGAGAGACAAAGGTCCTTTGTAATGCTTTGGTGTAATTATCCCATAAAGGAGCATGATCCCCCTCTATTCCAAGTTCCCCCTAAGTCACCCACCAGATCCATCCATTCACATAACCTCTTCTCATAATTTGATTTAAGAAAAATAATCCCTCTATGTTTAGCTTCCGATGAGATGAATAGGAAGCAAGTGGTTGTCTTGACACCCTATCTAAGGGTCTTTGC
>JASDQU011027078.1:4702-16155 GCA_032191745.1 Picea mariana | reverse complement strand
AATTTTGTACTATAAACACCATATTTTTTGAAATATAAAAGGGATCTTCATCTTTACTTATATTTTACAATTTGTACATTGATGAGATGGTTTTCTTTGCTTTAGTTATGTGACAAATGCCAATCTAAAACGAAATTAGCATAAGCATCATATACATGATTAGAACTCCTAGCAATGTGATAATATGTAATAAAATAAAAATGTCGTTCTAAAATAAGTACCCGTAGGAATCATCAGAGTAAAGTAGGATCACGCACATGGTAACTATCATTCAATTGACATACTACTAACTAGGAATCCAAGCGAACCTGTAAAGAGTGAATACCATGTGAGATAACATCGCGCAAAAGTTCTATAACGATGCTATATTTGACCACATTGTTCGTGGATGGCCCTAGGCATACACCACTTGAAGACACCAGTAGACCCTCGGGTGAGTAAACCACCCAAGCGGTGGAAGCCAAGTTTCGTGTATGATGACTGGCCCCATATGCGAATCCTAGATAAACTAAAAACTCAATTGACATCTCCCAGCCAAGGGAAAACTCGATAAGAAAGCTAAACACGAAAGGAAAAGGGGAAAGATATATACACTAAATTACATTAGTATACAAAGAGTTTCACCCRMGCTTGGGTCTCAGGCATAATATATTTTCATGTAKAGCCCATTCCTGGGCTCGACCAACATATTCCCTTCATAATCTTCTAACTCGTAGGATCCTTTTTCTAAGACATGTCGCACGATATAAGGACCATGCCACATGGGTTTAAAATTTCCTTCCCCCAGTGGTTTTTTGGCTTGATCATACAAGAGGACCAAGTCTCCCTCAGCATACAAGAAAGGATAGACAGACTTATTGTAATGGACCTTAACACGTCCTTTGTTTTCCTTGATAGTCGTAGAGGCGTCTCGACGTTGCTCATCAAGACTCTCTAGGTGTACAAGGAGTCGCTTGAGATCGAAAGTGTTAGGTAGGAGAGCGACTTCCAACTTAAGAGAAAGGATTTTTCATTCAATAGGTAAAATCGACTCCACACCATGTACTAACTAGAAGGGGGAAAATATGGTGGCAGTCTTGACTGAGGTTCGGTATGCCCAGAGTGCGGGATATAGCATAATGTGCCAGTCGAATTTACTCTGGCTAACAGGTTTTTGCAAAATGGTCTTGAGAGACTTGTTGACGACCTCTACTTGTCCATTTTCCTGGGGGTAATAAGGAGAAAAATGACCATGTCTAAACCCCATCTTAGATGCTATCTCTTCCATTATTTTGTTCTGAAATTGACTTCCATGATTAGTGACAATCTCACTTGAGATACCGAACTAGGCGATAATTTGATTGAATATGAAGAAGGCGATAGTCTTCTCATCGCATTTAACTGTAGGCATGGCCTCAGACCACTTAGTAAAGTAGTTGATATCCAGGATAATGTGTTGATTCCCCCCGACCGAAGTTGGGTTACAATCCACGAAGTCCACCCCCATTTGGTTAAGGGACCGACGGTAATGACTGGATGAAGAGAGGTTGGATGTGAGCACATTTTTCGAGTGAATAGCTGGCAGGGGTGACACTTCTTAACCCCTTCAATACAATATTTAAAGATAGTAGGCCAGAAATAACCGGCTCGCAAAATGTTTTGAGATGTCGCAAGCCCGGATAGATGACCACCACAAGCCCCACTGTGGAAATCGTTCAGGACTGACTCGGCCTCTCCGTGAGTTAAACAATGATGCAATATATTGTCTATTCCTTGGTGATACAAAGTGTCAGTGAAGATAGCATAATTCTTAGATTGGTACCTTACACGTCGTCGGTCATCTCATGAGAGATGCTAAGGGAACTTTAAAGTTTGAAGATAGAGAACAATGTCTCCATACCAGGGGTCGGGTGACAAGACAAGAAAAATGTGTTTAGCTGCAAATGAATCAACATGGATAACATCCTCATCTAATCGAGGAAAGTTGGATATTAACTCTGCGAAGACCAGTGATTTCTTGTATTTCGCAAAGGTGAAATTGAGATCAAACTCTTTTAAAATGACAATCCGTTTATTATATTTTCCCCCTATGATACGCCTGGTAAGGACATATTGAAATGGATTGACATCGACAACCACATTAGTCTTGCAAAGTAATATATAATGACGTAAACGTTGGACTGTGTGAATGGCATCCAAAGCTAGATTTTCAACATGAGAATAATTAAGTTCAGGACTGACTAAGTTTCAACTAAGATAGTAAATGACGTGCTTGCGGAGCTCATCATCCTCCTGAACCAAAACCATACCAATCGTCTCCTCAGACGCGGCAATATAAAGCAATTAATCCCTACTGTAGTCAGGATACTTCAGCAGAGGCGTCGATACCAAGGCCTTCTTCAAAGGATCGAAGGACTCCTGGGCTCGCTCATCCCAGATAAAAGGGGTGTCCTTATTCAAAAGACACATGAAACCCTTAGTGATATTGGCATAATTTACTATAAACCGACAAAGAAAGTTATCTTTTCTCTGTAAACCTTGAAGTTGTATAATCGTGCGTGGGGGAGGAAATCAAAGTATTACCTCAACCTTTAGTGAATCTACCATGATCCTGGTCTTAGAAACTAGAAATCCCAAAAGTCAACCAGACCTAATGCAAAAGATGCACTTATGAGGGTTCAACCGAATTCTACAGTAACGAAATATTTCGAAAACAATTTGAAGGTGTGTAGTGTGATTCGATCTCTTGCGAGAGTGAGCAACAAGATCATCAAGGTAATCTTCGACTATGTGCTTAAGATCATGAAAAGCGAAGGTCATGGCACGTTGGAAGGTTGCTTCGACGTTTTTAAGGCCGAAAGGCATTTTCCGATATGTGAAAGTTTCCCAAGGACAAATAAATGGTGTCTTGTGTTGATCCTTGGGTTTAATTTGAATTTGGTTATATCCTGAAAATCCGTCCATAAAATAAAATACTTATCTTCCCACACACTCGTCGAGAACCTGATCGATGAAAGGTGTCAGGAAGTTGTCTTTAGGACATGCCTTGTTCAGGTCATGAAATTCCATACATACACAAATAGTTCCTTGCTTCTTATTCACCAGAACGGGGTTGGATACCCATTCAGTCAAGGGAATCGAGTAGATGAAGTCAACATTAAGTAGCTTCTCCACCTCTACCTTAATAGCAGGGGCCTTCTAGAGATTGACAGCTCTAAGATGTTGTTGAATAGGTTTATCATCTTGATAAGTTCTAATCTCATGTTCGATAATACGAGGGTCGATTCTTGTCATCTCTTCATATGACCAAGCAAATACATCTTGGAATTCCTTAAAGAGTTCAGTGTAGATCAAGATTTCTTCTAGCGAACAATCTGCACCAATATTTATGTTTTCAACCTTTCCAGGGGTACGAGAGATATTGATCGTGATGGTAGGAGAAATGCTCACCATATTTCCTTCGGCATAAATGTTGTGCGTATCAAGTGGAACTATGGCGTGACCGACTATCTCACTCAAAGTAGATCGAAAGTCATATTGTTCGATTCTTTCAAGATCTGGGAGAAAATAAGAACGATGATGCATATTATCCCAAAGTTTGTCGAAACCATTCATGGATTCGATGATAGATTCGTCTAAGGGAAAAGTCTCATCGAGGAAATCATGTGAGAAAACAAATGAAGTGGCCCACACGGGCCTAAGAACGGGATCCTCCTTGTCCGTCGACGAGGTAACGGGATTGGGATCGATAAAAGAGTCAAGAACAACTTAAAACGCAATCTCCATTGTCGATAGTGGAATGACCATTCCAACATGCAACTAACCTTCACAGGACGAAGTCGGGGAAGGTAGGGTTCACAAATCACTAAAATAGGAAGTGCGGAAAGGAATGGACCTCCCTGTCGAGACGGGCCTACTAGACATGGCGTAAACGTGATGAATCAGTGTCATGAATTCGAAAGTACCCATAAGGGAAGAATGCATTTTGACATCAATATTCTCAGTTGTCGGCTGAGAATTGTTGATCACAGGGATCGACGGTCCAATAGATGCATTAGGACTATAGTAAGCAAAGGATAATTGGTCNTGGCGTAAACGTGATGACTCGGTGTCATGAAGTCGAAAGTACCCATAAGGGAAGAATGCATTTTGACATCAATATTCTCAGTTGTCGGCTGAGAATTGTTGATCACAGGGATCGACGGTCCAATAGATGCATTAGGACTATAGTAAGCAAAGGATAATTGGTCGATTGTCATGATCTTCCCTTCATGAGGAAAACAAAGAGTATGAAAGATAAACAATATGACGACGACCATAAAATAGGTCCATTTGCATCCTAGTAACAATTTATAATCTAGAGGCGCATCATCTACCTCCACCTCCACCTCTACCGTCTTCCCACCTAAATGGACTGGAAAGGCAGGAAGAATACCGTGAGGGCAGAAGGAATGGCCATCAAAAGCAGTCAACATGTTCGATGACTTGGAAAGATTCAGAGAACTGATATATTTCCAACAGATCAGGGACATCACACACGTATCAATGCCTTCATCAACAACCACATGTTTGATGGTATACTTTGAGTACTCCACATGGATTTGGAATGCCACATGGTAAGGCAAGTGAGGCTTCACATCTGTGATGTCAAACTTGATAACTTTTGAGCCACTGGGTTCTAGAGCTCCTAAAGCAGATAGTAAGGCATTCCTTTGTGAAGGACATGTTTGGAGTACCTCCAAAGCCAACATCGCACAAGGGGTTTGACCCAGGTCCTCAACAATAAAGTAGTTTTGGGTGGCTCTAGCATTTGGATTTTGGGTAGAGATATTGAGTAATCCTTTTGAAATATGAGGCGGTGGATCTGGTTTTTCAATCTGTAACTTCATCTCTGGGGGAGGAGGAGGAGATTCTAGACTAGGAATAGCTTGTGAAGAGCTATAATCTCGATATCAAGTGGCTACATTAACTTTTACATCAACCATATTGATACAAAAATGGTCGCCATCTTGCAACGACAGGTTTTGACTCCCACTAGCTGCATTTTCGGCATTTGAGGAACTTGAGGCCATGTGTTGGTTATGTGGAAAAGGATTTGTCAGCACGACGGGTGGTAGAGATAATAGCCTCACAACTTCTACAAGTTTGGGGCATAAATGGGTAAGGTGATCATCTGTGCAAAGCTTATAGGGAAACTTCACCTTACATCTTTCTCGTTTTCCCTCTCCAGCATTATTATTTGTCTTCTCATTATTACCGTTTTCCTTGGGTTTATTACCATTTTTCCCACCCTTACGATTATTACATCCTTTCTTCTTATTCCTGCCTGGTTTCTGGTTACCATTTGAGTTTGTCGACGATTGCACAGAGTGTACATCTGCCGAATGAGTGGGGTTGTAAGACATGGAGGAATTTGGCCCTCCTGCAAATTGGTTTAGAGATAACTCTTTCAAATAGATTGTCACCGAGTCTGTGTACTTTACATTATAGGTACCTACAATTCTATCGGCATGAGGTCCGAGATCTTTTTTAGGGTCGTAAGTTGATCGCGATGCGTCCAGAAGAATGTGGTATAACATCCTAGACTGAGCGTATATCAAATGTAATTGTTGGGATTTAAAAATCGGTTCTTCCTTAGTGGCAACCCCGACAGTAGCAACATCCTTTGAGATAGGAGGGTGCAACGACTTAAGGAACCATTCTAAAAGAAAGGACGAGGGGATGGGGGTTTTAATCAACCTCTTCCTTCTACACCACTCCTGGATATGATCTGAGATATGAGTGGTGGTGTCCTGGCATAAAGTCGACATAAGTTCTAGTCTAGCATTGTAACGAACTAACAATTGGAAGTGGTTAAAGAAGACCAATACCATATGACTAAAGGTCCCATATTCCCCCCTAGGTAACTCGATATACCATTTCACAGCAACTCCAATAAGGGTGCATTGAAACAATCTTAACCGAATTGTCACAGCAACTCCAATAAGGGTGCATTGAAATAATCTTAACCAAATTGAATCGTCATTAAGGGAATTCGAGGATCACCATAGGTGAAAGGTAGTAACGTGATCACCAGGATCCTCACCAATATTACCTTCGAACTTCAGAATGTCCAAAGGAATCTTGGTGGGGACGGGGGGCCATGTAGGATCATGACTCATAGGGTCGTTCATCAACTTAGACAAGTCTGGAAGATTAAGCATGGTCAGAAAAGGGAGGCGGGGTTGCGGCATCTGGCCCTAGGCTCCTGGGAAATATTGTGCTTGAGGAACTGCAGCCCATCCAGGGTTCTGGTAAGCAACATGGCCCTGTATGGGATTGTAAGAACCTCCTCTAGGATGATTCATGAAAGGTTTGTTGGGCATCATTCCAGTAGGAATGTTTTGTTGGAGGTTATAAAAATTGCCCCTAGCCAGAGTGGATCCGGGTTGGGGGTTATAAAAATTGCCCCCAACCATAGTGGATCTGGGTTGGGGGTTTCCCAAAGTGTGAAACTGACCTCCTTTGGGTGGGAATACGGAGAATAGAGGTGGATTCGTCATGCCAAATGTATTGGTTGGAATCGGCACCGAGGAGGTAGGGGTATAGGACGGAACTTGAGCAGAAGCTTTTTCGCCAGGTTGGTTTTTCCACCCAAAAAAAAGAGGATTATACCCGGGGTTAAAAACATGAATGCCTCCCATATTAGGAGTTGTTTGATGGATTTGGGACCCACCAAACGAAAATGGAGTATAAGGAGGTGTAGTTCCCCCAAGCCCAATGCTATTATTAGTGCCAACAGTTGGGATGGCGTTCGAAAACTATGAAGTAAAGTTCGTCATACCATGGGAAAAAGGACTAGAGGCCATATGGATGGACTGAACATTATATCCTTGTGAGTGACCAAGATACCCAAAAGGGTTCGAGGCAAGAGATTGATAATTCACTATAGACTGAGCCATAGTAATGATAGGTGCCTCCAACACTACAAGCATTGTGGTTGCAGGAGTCGAAGGGGTGCCATTAACTATAGCAGGTGTGGGAGTTGAAGGGCTCCCAATATTCTGAAGACTAGGTTTACTACTCATCCTTGTAGAATCACAAGTCTAAACAGTGGATGTGTGTGTACCATACCTAATAACTCTATGCCTTTTAGAAGGAAAAGACTCTAAATCTGGTGGTAACTATAACAAGTGACGGGACTGGTGGGGACATTGGTCCGACTCCACGATGACTTAAGACTCTAAAGACAAAAAATCAATCCTAGGGCCAACTAGTAATCAAAGAGAACACCAAAATTCAAACGGCCAATATGCATACAAATAGGGTAAAGTGGTTGAGAGTGGCCTCCCTCCCTAAAGAAGGTATGTCTCACCCAAGAGGGGCCTGAGACTCCCTGCTAAAGATCGGAGGTAATAGAATCAGTTATAAGGGCTCTCATGGGCTTAAAAACCAGTTGGTCAGATCCCCCCAAAGAGGTAATCCTCCATAAAGGTTGTGTGTTGTCCGACCCTTATCTCACCCAGGGTACCTGCAGAATAACTCCTACAAGTAACCCATGTGGCACCTAAGTCAAGAAACTAATAAACCATTGTATAAGAGATGGAGAGACGAGCAGTCGTAAGTCAGGTCCATTGTATGGGCAGGGTAACAAAGCCTAAAACCTTGAAAGTACCGCCTCTCACAGAGTTAAAGGCACTAGCAAGATCCCCAAATATGAATAGATCCCCAAAAATATCTCTCACACTAAGAAGGTATCGCGGGGATATCCCTTCAACCAACCTCGTGCGACCTTGTGATTAACTCCAGTGTGATCGGAGCCTCTGAATATTACCAATTACACAATGGATTTCTCCACTCCCTTTCTCAGACACATATGTTGATTTAATTGCCTTGGAGAAGTTTACTCACAAAATCCTATTCCAAGGCACTAAATCCAAAGCTAGTTTGTGTACCCTAGAAAATAAAATCATGACTAATCAATTTTAAATTATAACGTTAATTTTAGTGGTCGCGATTACTCAAAAAGGTATGGTAGTGATACTCATGATGTTATGACTCAGCAAGAAAAGTAAATATGAATATAATGCATAGTCCTAACTTCAATTTTCAATGAATGATATGCTTCTAAAAACAAATGCAATTTTCAATTTCAACTCTACAATTCTGAAGTAAAAAATGCAATCTTTCAGTATATGCACTAAGCTAATGAAAAGGACTCAAAATACCAAAATGCCAAGCAATTCAAAATGCCTTTTTTTTTTTTTTCAATATAATAAAAATGAAAATGCATGGACTGAAAGAAACTTGATATATAAACTTTAATGTGTATAGAAATAAATAACTCAAGTAGGATACCAAGCAACAAAGCACCCAACCCAATGTAAAATGACAATCAAAATGAAAAGATGATGAGAAAGACTCAACCCAAAAATTCAACCAAAGATAGGTTTCCTGTCATCCCACAAGCACTTAACAAGCACTTCAGAGACCCAAGAAGGCTCAACAAACATCAATCCCACCCAACAACCACTAGACCAAGAAAAAAGTAAAGGAAAACTGATGTACACGACTGTTTAAGCAAATAGAGCGTATGTACGTAGCTTGCAGAGGGACAACCTGCGTATATACGCGACTGTCAAGGCAAAAAGAACGTATATGTTTCAAAAACAAGGCCATGCAAGGGAGAAGGTTGAAAACTCAGACCCAGAGTGAATAGAGGTTGTCAGGCAATGCTACGATAAGAAACACCATAGGAACGAGAGTAATATAAGAAGGAAAGTACTCCAAACCCTAAAAAAGAAGATTTGATCCCCAGTATGGTCGTCATTTTGTTATGAGGAAAATCTCTCTATGGCTAGGGTAAACCACAACATACGGAAATGACTACAGAAATCAACTCTATCCCAAAAACATGTTATATAAACCAATATGCAAGAGAAATAAGAAAGAGGCCTACCTCATCCAAAAGTTCGATGAAGTCCATCATGGACCACTTTGACCCAAAGCTATATACCTGCAACTAGTTCTTAACAACCAAGCAAAGAAAGCATATGGTGATAATATAAACAGTTAGTACATTAGATAGCATAATCCATTAATATACATAACAAATACGCCCATGGATAATAACTCAAATATTTGCAAGATATCAATTGTACAGGAAATGAGTATTTATATTAATAAATGATTAGCAGAAGTTAAAATGTTACAGACTTCCGTGTCGGCACAGTTCAGAACCGAGAAACTAAGTTCCTTCCAGCTGGGCCTCCACCACTTCAATCCTCCACCAAAGGCACGCTCATAAGAGAGAAACAATGAGGTTCTCAATCAATAAGGGAAGATCTTGGGGGTTGAACATTGTGTTCAGACTTAAAGGACAAAGGGATGCAGACTCAATATGAAGTAAATAATTTCTCTAGAGTAACTTTGCTCTCAAAGTTGAATTCTTTCTCCTCTTTCCATAGCTCGGAATTGGCCCATTTCTAGCATTCAAAATGGAACTGAAGGGCCGATTCGGAACATTTTCAGTATATGGAAGGCCAAGAATAATAGATCTCCTGTCGTGACATGGAAACCCGACATTAATTTTCATTTTCTGGCACAAACCCCGATGTACAAGGGATGTAGTGGAGCAACCTGCGTATACGCATGTTTTATAGTAGGCAAGATGTGTACATGTGGAAAAATATGTATTTTTGGTTCTAGATTTTACAAACATAGATGATAAGTCTGCATGGGGAAATGGAAAAAGGCCTTATGTGCAAGATTGCATAGGCTAGGGAAAATCTTTCTATAACAGAAATAAATTCAAATTCAAAAAGAATAGAGTATATACACCTCCATAAACTTTATTAATCATGACCTTAAAATTAAACTATTATTAATATATAAAAATCATTAAAATAAAACAAAATATCCATTCATTAGGTTTTATATGATTTTAGTTTTTTAACTTCAAAATTTATAACATGTTTATTTTAAAAAATTGGAAATCTAAAAATACATATTTATGGATATTTCATTTATGTTCCATTGAAAAATAATCATCAAACATTCTCCTTTTTTTCTTTCTTCTTTTCAATCTCAAATCACCCTTTAGAAAAGATTCCACACTCACATAATTTAGATTTTTAAGATTTATAAGTAATACCAATTTATTATTAGAATTAGAGTTATTAAATTCATGACCTCTTCATTCCTCCTATTAAAACTTTATAAGTATATATAATAAATCCAAATTAGATGTATAGAACCTTGATATTTTAGTCAAAAATTATGACCACAGATTTTATTTAATCTTCTTACATTATTATTATTATTATGATATTCTTATCATTATGTTTATTTATGTATCATTAATATATAGTATTAATTATATATATTCTAGTAAACTTGTGTAAAGTAAAAATTTTAAATAACTTTAGGTTAATAAACAACTCTAGCTATTAAATTTTTAAATATAAATAAATATATGTTATATATAATTATTTTTTTAAATTATTCTATATTTAAATTATAATTTTAAAATTGTGATTTAATTGAATATTCATTATTTTATGAGTTATAAAATAGTTTTTCTTTTTATCATTCTTTATTTATAATATGTTTATTGTGAGTTTAATTATTAAAAATATGAATTTATTTTAAAAAAAATTAAATGTTCACATCAAAAAAATAAATTTAAATTCAAATTAAAAAAATAGAATATGTAACTACCTCCATAGACTTTATTAACCTCCATAGATGTTCAGATCCAAAGAGAATACATTCAAATTAAAATTAAAAAAGAATAAAGTATGTACCTGCCTCGTCCATAAACTTTAGACTTTATTAAGCATGAACTTAAAATTAAATTATTTATTATTATTAGTAAAATTTATTAAAATAAAATAAAATATCTATTCATTAAGTTTTTTATGATTTTAGTTTTTTAACTTCCTAATATTTAATTTTTAACTTCCTAATTGATAACGTTTATTTTAAACATTTTGAAAATTATCAAGTAGACCACAAAATAAATACATTATGACACATGTTTGTCGTGGGGACTTTGTCTCATACTTAACTTTAACCAAAAAATAATCATATCCTTATGAAAAAGGTGACAAAATAATCCATCTACATATGAAAAAGGTTACAAAGTTTCAATGCCCTAGCCGCTGCAAGGCTGCTGGTGGGCGAAGAGTTTCATCTGTTATTGAGTTCCTTCAATCCTGTAAATATGCCCAAAAATCCCATAGTTTCATTATTCCTATTATTTACCCGCAGCCTGCGTTCTACTTTCATTAGGATAGTGTTCTACTTTTATTCATTGAGTTAAGTGTTGTTCTGGAACAATGGGTTCAATTAATGAGATCATCCAAGAACCCAACTGGAGTAAGTCTCTTCTTACAACAGGAGGAAACAATACCAGAAAGATATATCAGAACAAACAAACAAACACCAACTCCAACCGCAGTGCCGCATGATTATCAAATGAACATCCCCATTAT
>JASDQU011027077.1:40563-51880 GCA_032191745.1 Picea mariana | reverse complement strand
AAAAGATGTTTTTAAGGAAGCTACTTGGAGAGTATAAATAAGAGGCAAGGCTTTCTCATTTCAATCACACTTGAGCATATTGAATACCTATAGGTGTTTTAGGTAACCAAAGGATATCTAAGCTGAAATTCCGATGAAAGTGAAGAAAAGAAGGCCGAAATGCAAGGAAGGATAAATTCTTTTGATGGTGCTTTCTAAGGTATGTTATTTATAGGTCATCTCACCATTTTTGCTATGACATTTTTTTATATAATGATTCAGATTTTGAAATTCTTATGACATTGATAAAACATATCCAAGTATCTGTGGTAAAAAATTCATCTTGTGGGTTGTTGTATTTTTGGATTTACACGCCGTGGAAAATAGGGTTTGTGGCTAGTCCTGAAACTAGTCAAAAACATGTGTTTCGCATTAAAACGTCATGATTTCTTCATAACAGATCCAAATTTAGTGAAACTAAATGTGTTAGTTAGGGTACATTATGTCTTATTCTTTGTAACAATTTCAGATTATTTCAACAAATATTCCATGCGGGGCACACTCTACAAGGTCACTCTCTAGAATAAGCCAGAATTCAGCAAGGTATGCCATTTTTGCTATAACTCCTTTTATAAGAGGTTCCAAGTAGTGACACTTGGAGGAATTGTATAAAACACACTGAACAACATTTTTTATCAGTTTCAAATATTTATACATTACAGGCACAAAGTTATGATTACTTCAAGTTAGGGTTGTTGACTAATCCAAAACTAGGCATGTGAGACTAAGGAAAAGTTTGATGAAAATGCTAGTCTTTTCTTGTTAAAGTTAAGGAAGGTTTCCAATAATGTGATCATATAAACAAGGTCTATTACAGAGCTACAAATCATATTTTGATGATGAAATTGATGAGGGATTTTGGTGGATGTACATGTTGAGTACATGGTTGAGACAAGTAGTTGATGAGTTGGCACATACATCAGGTGTATAGTTGATGATGTTGGTACATATTGATGAGTCATAGTTGATGAGTAGTTGACACATGATTGGTACATACTTGGTACATGGTTGGATGCACTTGTTTATGGTATGGGTTGATTATAGGTTATTTGGTATAGGTTGATGCATGGTTGATACACTTGTTTATGGTACAGATTGATTACAGGTTGAGGTATAGGCTGATGCATGGTTCAGATTTATTGGTACAGGTTTACAGCGGTATATCTCATAGTGACAGGTTGACAGTGGTTCCATCATTCTACTTCTATTTCAAGGTGGCAAGACGGGGCAAGGACAGGTGGTTGTAGCCACCTTCCGGTTGTAGCCAGAGAACATAGAGGGTTGTAGCCCTTCTGGTTGTAGCCAGAGAATTAGGGAGTTGGAGCTTCCTTCAGATTGTAGCCTAAGAAACTAGGGGGTTGGAGCCTCCTTCCAGTTGTAGCTAGAAAACAAAGGAAGTTGGTGCTTCCAATGAATGTAATTCTTCAAGACATATAAGAAAAAGCATTCTGTGGTTTTCTCCCGATTTAGGTTTCCACGTAAAACACTGGTGTACTATGTATGTGTATGATTGTTCATTTGTTCATTGCTTATTTACTCTGTAGTTATTAGATGATAATTCTTCATTGATATTGCACTTGGATTATACGGTTAAAAAGGATTAAATTGATCTATTACTGATTCACCCACCCTCTCAGTAATCCAACACATATGTCTCTTCATTTTTAAGTTTTTCCTTCTTTAATGGTGCACTTTAATTTGTGCTCATTTAATACAATTCTTTATAAGTCACGATGAAAATATCTCGGATAACACCCTCTGTGCATCCTAATCTCCAATGTATCATATCGAAACACCAAGTTGTTTTTTACACTCCCCAGGGAATTCTCCCTTCCCGTGTTGTTCATTATCATTCCATTCCCCCTGTTCTCGACAATCTTCCTCCCAATGGTCCCCCTTATCATCATCCCTTTTCCTAGAATAATGAAATTGATAAAATTGTGTAAGAGTTGCTTGAAGCAGGTGTTATCTTTCCTAGTACCACCCCTATTCTTCTCGTGTGGTCATAGTACTCAATAAAGAAGGTACTTGGTGCATGTGTCCAAACTTTCTCACCCTTAATGAACTCACCATCAAAGACAAAGATATGAAAGAAGAAGACATTCCCAATACTTCCTTTATAACCCATGAGGGTGACTATGAGTTCTTGGTCATTCCCTTTGGCCTCTTTAATGCCCCCTCCACCTTCCAAAGCCTCATGAATCATGTCTTCCATCCTTTTCTCCATCATTTTTTCTTAGTTTTATTTGATGATATTCTAATCTATAGTAAAACTTGGGCATCCCATCTCACCCATGTGGATCAAGTTCTCCATCTACACTCTTAGTGCCAACGTTTCCTCAAACAATCTAAATGTGTCTTTGGAGCCTCATAAGTGGAGTACCTGGGTCATATTGTTGGTAAGGATGGTGTAAGGGTGGATCCTAAAAAAATTGATGCTATGTAGGATTGGCCTTGCTCTAAAACTATTAAGAACTATGCAAAATTGGCCTCTCCATAAATCTTCACCAATAATATTTTCTTCGAATGTGATGCTTCAGGAAATGGAATTGGGGCAGTCCTCATGCAATATGGATGACCTTTGGCCTTCACCAACAAACAAATTTTAGATAGACATTTGGGCCAATCAATCTATCAAAATAAAATTTTGGTTATTCTGCATGGTGTGGATCTCTGGCATCCTTATCTATTGGGGAAACACTTCAGATTAAAATTGATCACCAGAGCCTCGAGTATTTTATGGATCAAAGAAATGCATCCTTGAAGCAACACAAATGGGTAACCAAGCTATTTAGCTATGATTATGAGATCATTTACAAGAAGGGAACATAAAATGTGGTCCCTGACACTCTTTCTTGAAAATGTGAAGAAGAAGGATCCCACTTTTCCCTCTCCTTCATTCTACCATATTGGCTCCAACTTGCTCGCCAGGAGTGGTTGCAAGATCCCAAAATCTCTCACCTGATCCAACAATTGCAAGAAAAACATTCATATTCTCTAGGGTACTCTTGGCACAATGATGACCTTCACTATAAAGGCCATCTATATTTAAGAAAATAGTCCCAACTTAAATCCATGGTTCTTTCTGAGCTTCATGCTTCACCCATAGCAAGGCCTTTAGGGTTTAACAAAACCTATGAAAAGGTCGAACATTATTTTTTCTGGAATGGTATGAAACATGAAATCCACACCTTTGTGGTTGAATGTGATGTTTGTCAACGTAACAAGGGAGAAATATTCAAAGGACCAATAAAAATCCAACCCCTTTTCATGCAAACCCCTAAGGTTTGGCTCGACCTTTCGATCTAGGATCAAATCTCACAGGAGCCAAGGTGGCTCACAGGTCCTTTTAGAACCCTTGGACTCTTTACCACAAGCCCTTTACCACAAACACTGTATAAAATTTCCTATTCATGAGGGTCCTTTCTCTTTTTCGAAGGAATACACATGACCATAGGCTAAAACTAGATGCTTAGCTAAAGGCACTCTGATGCTTCGGGGCTCTGGGAGAATTTACTCGAAAACACTATTTGCTCAAATGGGTTGAAGTCTTTATTGGTTGAATCATGTCATAAAGTGACTTGTTCGAAAGGCGTAGGTATTACCCTATCCTTCCACTTCTCCAACTTTAAAGTTAAGACTTGATTGGACGGTGTATGTGTATTTGACTCCCTTGCATGATCTATGACTGATAATGACTATGGGACTCTGGACTTCGGAGAATTTTCTACTCCACACAAAAAAAACCAAAATCACTGAAGTGCCAAATCGTTGAATAACTCGGGGATTAAACGATCCTCACTTTTCTGTAATCAACAATCAATAACCACTTCATAACTCCAATGCTTTAGGGTTCCATCACTCCAAACAACTACAGCTAAATCCCAAAGGCCGAACTCCGAACAATTCCAACCCGTCGAAGCGACGAATTCTGAATGACTATGGACTTAACATCCATGATCCTCGAACTTGATTGAACACTTGTGGGGGAATTTGACTCCTCACAAGAAGATTTTGTACACCCGTACTTAAACAAAGGGATTTTACACTCCTTGAGTCCCCACTTGGAAATCTCCACACGTTATTTCTCCTTATCGTTGTCACTTCTATGAAGTGAACTCTAGCGTACAGTTGCACTTCCCTCCTAACCTTTGATCCTTGGAAATTCAGTTCCCTGTGCACTCCTTTCTCTTACTCTCATGAGCTACAGACTTTTAAAAGTTCCATGCGCACTCCTTGTGCTTACTCTGTGCAGAATTGAATTATCTCTCCTAAGCTTCTGAACCTGTAAAAGGTTCAGCCTCCGCAAACCTTGTGTTGGTACTATGAAATCCTTACACAAAGACTCCTGGAAGAGAAACAATTGAAACTTAAAATAGAATCACAAATTCATTCAATAAAATAGACATCATCCCCACACATAGATGCATAAATACAATAACATAGTATCTATTCAATTCCAAAAAGAACAAGAACAAATTTTTACAGTCTCTCTCAAGAAATTTGAGGGTATTCTTTTTCATTCTAGGAAAAAGAAAACTTACTTACATCATAGATTACATTGATTTATATAATCTTGGCTTCTCGAGGCTTCTCTTCCAGATCATCTAGTTCTTTCACATTTTATTAAAGACATTCCTATCACTAAGATTATTACAGTAAATGCACATTTATAAATTTAGATATGAGTCGATGCTCAAACATGTACAATGTACAATCATTTAAAGGTAATTACAACCTTCCGAACATATATACATTGCTTCTATCCTTTTGATATCAAGGGATCTTTAATTACAATAGATTCAAAATTTAAATTCAGCGTATTCCTTGGAATCCAAGCCAGTTAAATGTGCGTTTCATTGGATGCTGACTTGGTTGGCTGAGTAGGAGTGATGCTCCTACATCAGGCTCCGTTGCTGGAAAAAATCATGAGCTCCTACTCACGGCTTCCCTGCTTCTACTATTGATATCCTCCAGGGTCCCAAACTTTGACTCAGAACTGTCCATCCACTTCTCTTCCTGGCTATTGTTATTGTTGTTATCTTGCTACTACAGGCTCTCCTCCTAGTCTCCAAATCTTATGATGCAGTGCTCTATTGGTTTTATCAATACAGTCTTCTATTGTCTCTTGGTTGGCTCTCTCTCTCTCTCTTTATAAGTAGAATAGTTTAAAAAAAATAATAACCAAATGAGTAAATATTTAAATTTGAATGTTGTTGGTATAAAATGTTATGTGAATACACACTAAACATTCACTTTAGGAATTTGAATAATTTTGAAAATATTTTTTCCTTTTAATTTATTTGAAATTAATAACTAAAATTTTATTAAAATATTAAAATAAAGAAAAATACAATAATAAATTTTTAAATAAAACTTAATCTTAAATTTTGTATACTCATCTTCCTCTCAAAACTAAAATTTAATACTATTATTACCTACATGGACTCATAATAATAAGGATATCTCAGAAATCATATATTTCACATGTTGTGTAATGATGGATAGTTGCATATTGTTATTGTGGATTTTTTAATTTAATATTCATAAAATGTCATAGGAATAAATGTATTAAAGTTAGTTGGGATGGGATGAAATTTAAAATTATGATTAATAATATTTTTTTTTCTTATAAAATTAAAATTAATAGAAATATATATAGATAATTAATATAAATAAAAGTGGTGGAATGTTGTGAGTTTCAAGTTGAAAGTTCTTTATAGATAATATTGTATCTCACTTGATGTCTCCCCATAATTAAATTTCCAAAAATGCAATAGTCTCCTCTACCATATTTGAAATGAAGAGAAATATCTCCATGGTTTCAACACATTGGATTGATAAAATTATTTATTAAAAGTCTCCTCTACCATATTTGAAATGAAGAGAAATATCTCCATGGTTTCAACACATTGGATTGATAAAATTATTTATTTTTAATGTAAAAATGAATTATATCACAAAATTGTACAATTTAACCTATAATATATACAATTCAATCAAATAAATTAAGAGAAACAAATTCTTAAAACATAAAACTATAAATTATTAATAATAATAAATAAATAAAAATAATTTCAAACATAAAAACATACATCTATACTAATAATATTTTTCTTTCTTTTATAGAATGAAATATCTTTCTTCAGTTCAATAAAATAATTAAAATGTTAAAACTAAAAAAATATATAACCAAATAATAAAAATATCTATTAAGTAAGCTATTATATTTTATATTAAATAATTTAATATTATATTTCATTGAAAATATAATATAGCAATTTTGGGGTTATCAAATTTTCTGAAATGCAAACTAATTAAATTAAATTATTGAAATCTTAAATTTTCTGAAATGCAAACTAATTAAATTAAATTATTGAAATCTTAAATTTTCTGAAATGCAAACTAATTAAATTAACAAGTGTTTAACATAAAATAACAAAGATACAGTAAAATTGGTTTTCTATTCAATAAGGAAATAAGTTGAAACTGTAAAATGCAACGGAAACAAGTTTGTTGGAATGGTGGCAACTTATCTCTGAGAAGAGATGTGACGGTCGTGCTAATTTGCAAGAAGATGATTACAATGAGGCTCTAAAGGCCTTTTTACAATAAACAGGAATGCCAAAAACCCTAGACATCCGAAAACCTAACCCTAAGAGATGGAGCACCAAAAGTCATGTGGGCCCCATTTGGGTAAGTTAGTACCTCAACTTCTCGGGGTCGTAACTTTTGTATACGGTCTCTGTTTTAGGTGTATGATAGCCCGTTGGAAAGGTATCATCGAGGATATTCATTTTGGGGGACCAATAATGCCTTTGACTATTATTGAGAAGCTCGATCCCGAAAAACCTTCATTTAGTCCCTCAAAATGACACCAGAAGTTAAAATTGCTAAAAATAGTAAATTGCCAAAATTGTCAAAAAACTGTTTTGAGCTAGTTGGAAAAGGTGGGTGGCCACCAATATCCACCTGGATCAATCCTCACTCCTTAGGAATAAATGGTCTCCATTGCGTTGAGTTCCCCCATCAGATGAGCAAATTTCTACTGAATTTGGCCCGGGGTGAGCCACTTGCCTTGGTGCAGGAGTTGCCCTGCTTTGACAACTCGATAAAGTTGGATCCTTTGCTATCGAGTGCCCTTGATCTGTGTGTCCACAATCTGATCACTAGATTATTATTGTATGCAGTCGAGGTCGAGCTATGTTGGTGTTAGCTGCTCTGCTACATCTGAGGTGTCCAATAATGGTGAGAAATAAGGGCGAAGGAGATCCACGTTGAACACTAGGTGCAAGCCAAGGAAAGGAGGAATGTTGATCTCAAAATCATTATCCCCCATGACCTTGGTGATGGTGTACGACCCATAACGGAGTGGGTGAAGCTTCCGATGGGGTCCTGTAAGGCATTCTTTCTGCAAGTGAAACCAAACTTTGTTGCCCACCTAAAACTTATGTGGCACCCGATGTTGATCATGGCATTGCTTATACTTGTCATTGGACTTCTATAGGATATCCTAAACCTGTTGGTTGATGTGCCAGATCTGCTCAATCAATCGAGTGGCTTTGTCAGCTTCAGTTGGAGTAGGAGATGAGTCAGTTGAGGTGATTGCAAGGGGAAGTGAAACATCTATGGGACCCAATGGTTGGAATCCAAACCCTACCTAAAAGGGGTTGTGGCTAGTTGAGCTATGCAAGGCTCAGTTGTAGCTATGTTGGACATAGGGAAGGCTCTCATCCCATGTGCAAGGGTGCTTTGAATTATACATGTGAAGGATATACACAATCATTAGATTTATGACCTCGGTTTAGCCATCCTTTTGGGGGTGGAAGGCCATGGATTTGGTGAGCTTGGTGTCCACCAGTGACTAGAGGCTCAACCAAAATGTGTTGAGAAATCAAATGTCCTGATCTGAGACAATGGTTTGTGGGAATCCAAAATGTACCTAGACTCGTTCAAAGAAGATCTTAGTAGTGGTCTCTGTTGTGATGTTCTTCTTGCAGGAACCATAATCACCATCTTCAAAAAACGATCAACAACCACAAAAACATAGTCATTTCTACGCTTGGTGGATGGGAGGCCCAACATGTAGTCCATTGAGATGGATTCTCATGGCCTATCAGGAGTAGGAAGAGGGGTGTATAGGCCCTGTTTCTTAGTGGTCGGTTTGGCAATAGCACAAGCCGTGCATGACCTGATATACTTGTTGACCTCCTGTCGAAGTTTCGGCTAGTAGAAATGTTTATGTAGCATTGCCACTATCTTTTCGACACCAAAGTGTCCTGCCACCTGACTGTAGTGATCTTCCTAGATCAGCTTCGCTCGCTCACTTGATGGAACACAGATATGGCCCAGACGACACAACAACCCATCCTGAAGATGGAAATTATTGACAACTGCGTTTACACCCAACATTTGGTAGTTGGTGGCGAAGTTTGGGTCTATCTCATAGAGTTAGGGCCATCTAGAGGTCTCATGGTCGCAGGAGTCTAGCACCATGATGAGTGCCGCGACTGGCGGTCTGTTGAGGTAATCAACGATGCGATTGGTGCTTCCTGTTTTATACTTGATGTTGAGGTGGAATTGCTGCAAGTATGTGGATCACTTTTGTTGGCAATAATTCTTCAATTTTCCTTGTGTCTGCATGAACTACAGTGGCTTACGATCAGTGTGGATGACTTTTTCCTTCCCAAGAATGTAGTGTCTACACTGGTGGCAGGCTTGCATAATGGAGTAAATTTATTCGTCGTAAGTAGGGTACTTACAGATAACATCTAACAGTGTCTCACTATGATAGGCCATGGGGTGGTCGTGCTGAGTGAGAATGACACCCACCACATAGTTTGAAGCATCTGTCTCGATCTCAAAGGGATGTTGCAGGTCTGGTAGTTAAAGTACTAGGGCTGAGCACAAGCACTGCTTCAAATCATCAAAAACTTGTTGTCTGGACTGACTCCATGCAAATTTTTCCTTACCACCACCCCTGGTTATTTTGCTGAGAACCCATGCAATATGGGAGAATCCCAACATGAACCTGCAGTAGAAATTGGCAAGGCCCAAGAAGCTCCAAAGCTCAACGAGTGTGGTTGGGGTTGGCCAGTCACTGATGACTTAGATCTTGGCTAGATCCACATGTATGCCATGATGATCAATTATGTAGCCCAGGTAATGGACACTGTCCATGCTGAAGGAGCATTTTTTCAAGTTAGCATATAGCTTGTGCTTTCGCAGGGTGTGCAGAACCTGCTGAATATGCTGCAAGTGTTCGACCCAAGTCTTGTTGTAAATGAGAATGTCATCTAAATACACCACTACAAAAATATTGGTGAATGGTCACAGGATATCGTCCATCATCCTCATGAAAGTGGTTGAAGCATTTGTCAAACCAAAGGGCATGACCAACCATTCAAAAAGGCCTTCCTTTGACTTAAAGGTGGTTTTCCATACATCTATCTATTCTATCGGGACCTGGTGGTAGCCATACTTTAGATCAATCTTACTGAATTATTTGGCCCTCGTGAGTTGATCTAGGAGGTCATCGATTTGGTGAATCGGGTACCGGTTTCTTACTGTGATTTTATTCAGAGCGCGGTAATCAATGCAGAGTCATCAGGTTCCATCTTTCTTTTGTACCAGCATGATTGGGCTCCCACAAGATGATGAGCTGGGATGGATGTGCTCCTTGTGGAGCAGTTTTTAGATCTATCGATTGATTTCCTCATTCTCTAATAGACAGAGGTGATAGACTAGCCCATTGGACAGCGGTGCAGTAGGGATCAGATCAATGGGGTTCTTGACCTGGCAGTGCAGAGGTACCTTGGTAGGTGAGGATAATATATCTGAGTATTCTTCCACAACCTTATCTACTTGCTTCTGCTATGTGGAGAGGTCGGACACAGAGACCCTAGATCTGGCTGTGATCTTTCGCTTATTCTAAGAGAGAATCGCGAAGAAGACAAACTTCCCCGTCTGAGAGATGACCTTCCTGCATTGCTTAGCAGAGATCAAGGAAATAGCACTAGGTGGG
Organism: Picea mariana; assembly: GCA_032191745.1. Classification (NCBI taxonomy): domain Eukaryota; kingdom Viridiplantae; phylum Streptophyta; class Pinopsida; order Pinales; family Pinaceae; genus Picea; species Picea mariana. The sequence continues at coordinate 41,817 of JASDQU011027077.1, read as the reverse complement.
ACTGCCTCAGGTATCCTGTATAATTTCCTGTTCAAAGTAATAATAACACTATGAGGCCTAGGCTCATATACATCATGACATTTCCATAAATAAGGCTGGCCCAAAATAACATCACAAATTTTGAGAGGAGAAACATCACACAATACCTCGTCTTTGAAGGGATTGATGTCATACGACAGTCGACATTGTTAGCTGACGCGAAGATCGCTTCCTTGGCGGAGCCATCTAATGGTGTAGGGTTGTGGGTGCAGTGTTGTCGGTAGGGCCAGCCGCTTGATGACCTCTGCTGAGATGAGGTTCTTCTGGCTACAGCTATCCATGATTNAGTCACTTGACGACCTCTGCTGAGATGAGGTTCTTCTAGCTACCGCTATCAACGATGAAGTGCAACGGGGTGCCTTTTCCCCACATATGTGAATGGAAGAGGCACTCTCCTTATTCTAGCTCGTCTAGTTCACCAGGCTGGAGCTTGGTGGTAGCAACGGTGGCACTGGGTTCCATGTCAATGATCCATCTTCCCCTTTCTAGTTCTGGCTCAGAGTCTGAACCCGCATCTGATTTAGAGGCTTTCACTTCGGCCACCAATGACTGCTTTGAGCAACAATCAACAATGTTATGCCAAGGGCTCTTATGGAAGTTGCATCACTTCCTGGTATCTTTCTTTGTCTTTCCAGTGTCCTTCTTTGCTTGCAGCTTGGAATGGTTATCCTGATACTGTGCATCTTTTCTCTGTCCTTTGTTTTGTGGGTTGGGGCCATCATTTCATTGCCGCGTCTTTTGTTTGAGCTTCTGCTCGATTTTGATAGCATATCAGTAGGCCGTGCCCAAGGATGACATGTACAGAAATTCCATTTCGGTCTGGATATATCTATGTAGAGCACTGCGATACTTGAGCACCAAATGTCACTCTGAATCTTTGATACCCATCTTGGTGCGTAAGGTATGGAAGATATTTGTGAAATATGGCACTGCTTGGTCTCTTTCTTGCTGCAGTGTGGTCCATTTGGTATACAAGTCTACATAACTTCTGACAGGGTAGTATTGTTCCTTAATAACATCCTTGAAGGATTCCCAGGTGGTCGTGACTATAAATAGTGAGGGTTACTCTGTTTCCTTTTTCTCACATAAAGTTTCCCACCAATATTTGACATGGGGAACGGTTTTGAGGAACACAAAAGTAATCTTTTCTCTATTCGAAAAGTTACGGACAGAAAAATACCCTTCTAGTATATTCAACCACTTTTTTACAATATC
>JASDQU011027074.1:13236-27042 GCA_032191745.1 Picea mariana | reverse complement strand
TTTTCATCTTATTGATTTTCCTCAGTCACCATTGGAAATAAAAAATCAATCACCAACAACATGTGAAACATCAAGACAGGGTGCTCAAACTTGGAAAGTGTATTTTGATGGTGCATCTTCCAAAGATAGTGTTCATGCTGGAGTTGTGTTCATTTATCCTTCTCAAGTGGTCATAACCTTGTCCTTCAAATTGGAATTTGAAACCATAAACAAAATTGCAGAATATGAAGCCTTAGTTTTGGGGCTTAGAGCTACAAAGGACATGAAAATTGAAGAATTATCAGTTTTTGGAGATGCAAAGTTGATTGTGCATCTTGTCAAAAATATCTATCAAACAAAGCATGCAAGATTGATAGCTTATAGGAATGAGGTATGGGACCTTATTGACAATTTATTCTTAGCCTTCAACATATCTTTTGTTCCCAGAGAGGATAATACATTGGCTGATTCCTTAGTTGTTTCTACCAGTAATTTTAAAATCCCACTACCTCCCAAACCTAAGTATGATGTTGAGGTAAAATACAGACCTTCTATAACTGATAATGTCAAGCATTGGAAGGTTTTTGAAGATGATCAAGAACTAAAGAGGTTTACGGAAACAGTAGATGATTTTTTTTTCTTCATATTGATCAAGATTCAGATGATGTTAAAAATCTGCATGTTGATAAATTTCTAAACAAAATTGCAGATCACAACATTGTTTAGTTTCCTAGCAATCATATTCCTATAGGATTGGTTCCCTTGGAGAGACTATTTGATAACAATGATGTGGTTGTGAAATTGAGTGGTTCAAGTGAAAATGTTGATATGATAGAGTGTAATCTAGGTACTGAAGAGGAACCTAAATATGTCTAATTGTCCAGTGGTTTGTCAGAAAATCAAAGGGCTAAATATATCAAACTGTTGAAAGAATTTGCTGATATTTTTGAATGGAAGTATGAGGAGTTGGAAGCTTATGATACTAGCATCATTGAGCATAGAATACCTTTGAAGGATGATACCAAAACTTTTAGATAGAAAATAAGGCAGATCAAACCTATGTTATTTCCTATTATGGAGAAATAGGTCAAAAAATTGCTTGATGCCCAGATCATTATACCTCTGAGGCATTCTGATTGGATAGCTAATTTGGTCCCTATCAGAAAGAAGGATGGTGAGATAAATATTTGTGTTGACTTCAGAAACTTAGATAGGTGTTCCATAAAATACAATTACTCCTTACCTAAAATGGAGCATATCTTGCAAAGGGTGACAGGCTCAGTCAAGATGTCAATGATTGATGGGTTTTTGGGATACAATCAGATTTCTATATTACCAGAGGATAGGGAAAAGACAACATTTACCACTCCTTGGGGTACATTCATGCATGCCAAGATGCCTTTTGGTCTCATGAATGTAGTGGAAACTTTCGAATGTGCAATGGACATTGCATTTATTGGAGAGAAAGACAAGCTTGTGGTTATCTACTTGGATGATATCACAATGTTTTCCAAATCTGATCAAGAGAATTACCAACATTTAAAGAAGGTGTTACTGGAATGCAGAAAATTTGGGTTGTCACTTAATTCCAAGAAGTCTATTTTTTCCATGAAAGAAGGTAAACTGCGAGGACATATTGTCTCAGTTGAAGGAGTAAAGATTGACCCAAATAGAGTAGAAACTATCAAAACTCTTTCTATGCCAAGGTCCAAGAAAGAAATTCAGTCCTTCTTAGGTAAGATAAACTTCTTGAGGATATTTATATCTAATTTTGTTGAGTTGGTCAAATTTATCACAACCATGTTGAGAAAAGGGAATGAAGTAAAATGGACACCAGAATCTAGGAGTTCTTTTGATCAAATAAAAAAAAGCATTGGTTGATGCTCCTGTTCTAATCAGTCCTGACTACTCAAAGGAATTTTTGATTTTTTCTTTTTCCTCAAATGATACATTAGTTGTTGTCCTTCTTCAAAAGAATTCAGATGGAATGGAGAAGCCTATTTCTTTTTTCAGTAGGGCTTTGAGAGATGTTGAAGTCAAATATGACATCATGGAGAAACAAGCTTATGCTTTGGTCAAAGACCTAAAATATTTCAGAGTATATGTTCTTCACTAAAAAATTATTGCTTATGTTCGTTCAAGCTCTGTAAAAGAAAGTTTGATTCATCCTGATATAGATGGGAAAAGAAGTAAGTGGATTGATAAGATTTTGAAGTTTGATCTTGAGATGAAACCCACCAAGCTGGTGAAAGGTCAAGGTTTAGCTAGATTGTTAGTTGAATCAAATTGTAAGGCATTGGGTGTAAATTTCATGAATGTTAATTTTGTAAATCAACAAACTGATATTCCTAACAACAGCTTGCAAATCAGCTCAAAATTGACATAATGTAGTTGGTACAAGGACCTCATCTATTTCTTTCAAAATTTACAGCCTCCTACTAGACTTGAGAAGACCAAAGTGAGGGATTTGAAGCTTAAAGCAGTCAGGTATTGCATTGTTGATCATATTTTGTATTGGAAAGATCCTGTAGGGGTTCTTTTAAGATGTTTGGATCCAGAAGAGGAAAAACAAACTATGAATGATTTTCATGAGAGTCTATGTGGAGGTCATCATTTTTGGAGGACTACATCATACAAGATACTTAGAGCTGGGTATTTTTGTCCTAGATTATTCACTTATGTATGTGCAAATATCAAAACTTGTGACAAATGTCAGAAATTCTCAGGCAAACAACAACTCAAATATTTTCCTCTGAAACCTATAGTGGTATCTAGCCCTTTTCAGCGGTGGGGATTAGACTTCATTGGAGAAATTCATCCAGCCTCAAGTGGTCATCATCGTTGGATTTTGATTGCTACTGATTACTTCACCAAGTGGATAGAAGCCATTCCCACTAGAAATGCAACACACAAAGTGGTTATTGGCTTCTTGGAATACATTCTATCAAGGTTTGGTTGTCCTAACAAAATTGTTACTGATAATGCTGTAACTTTTAAATTTGAGCCTCTAGTGAAGTTTTGTAAAAAAATTAGGATTCAGCTTATCCACTCCACTCCATATTACCCTCGGGGTAATGGCTTAGCAGAATCCTCCAACAAAAGATTAGTGAAGATCATCAAAAAACTGTTGGAGGATAATAAGAAGTCATGGGATTCAAAGATAAATTTTTCCCTATGGGCAGACAGAGTAACCACCAAGAGTTCAATTGTCACCACTCCATTTCAGTTGGTCTATGGAACTAAAGTTGTTTTTCATGCTCAGCTAGCTTTACCTGTGGAAAATTTTCTTCAAGATCAAGAAGGGGAACCAGATGACATGATCAGGAGGATGCATCAACTTGTGGAAGTACAACAAACTAGGGAACAACTTTTTGATAAAACACAAAGCCATCAACAAAAAATCAAAGAAGCTTTTGACAAGAAGGTGAAGAAAGAATATTTTCATCTTGGAGACCTGGTGCTCAAATGAGATGCACAAAGGAAAGATAAGGGAAAACATGGTAAATTTGAAGCCTTGTGGGTTGGTCCTTTTAAACATTTTAAAGTTTTGCAAAAAAATACTTTTAAGTTTTAGAATTTGGAAGATGCTAAATTTCTTGGTGGCCTAGTCAATGGGAATTTTCTAAAGAGATACTTTTACTAAAATCCATGAGTGGCTTCTTTTCATTGTAAATACCAGTCTTTAGTTAGTTTTATTTTCTTTCAATAATGACTCCTAGCCCAATGGATAAGGCATTGGAACTACATGTTCTTGGAGTCTCACAGGGAGGTCTCCATCCCCTGTGGAGCCAGATGTTAGCACGTAGGATGTGTAGTGTAATATTCCGAAGCCAAATTTTTTACTTGAAACACTAATTGATCAACGGTTTATTGTTGTTTAGTTGTGTGTTTGCAGGTTTACTTCATGAAGTTGCGCATTAGGGTTTGTGTTTAAGAGATCAAATCACGAAGACATATATCTGAACATATAGCATAAGGAAATGACAAGATACAACAAGAAACACCAATATGGAACAAAATAGCTCAGATCTGACCTTTATTTAGATAATAGATAGATCTTGATACATTATATCTGCAGATCTAGAAGAATACCCTAAGAATGTCCAACTTGAATAATAACCACTACAAAATTCTCAATACTAAAGATAATAACCTCCAAAGGAAATACAATGAGCTGATGAAAAGAACAAGATTGATTTCTTTCCTTGTAGTGTTTCAAATCCAAACCCCCCTAGCTGAGTTGCACCCTTCTCGATAGCTGGATATGCTCAATAATTCAGCCTCACTGCTAGAGAACTCCAAATACTCCAAAATTGGCTAGAATAGTAGATCATGGCAAGAAAAACCCCCTCTTGTAGTCTCAGGATGAATGATGAATATCTACTCCTCTAATAGATGAAACCTCAAACTGAGTTGCGCCCTCCTCGATGACTAAAGAGACCCAATATTTTGGTCTCATTGTTAGGTACCTCCAAATGCTATGAAACTGGCTAAAAGAGTAGATCCGGGCAAGACAAACTCCTTGGTGAAGTCTCCAGCTGAATAATGAAGATATGACCCTCCAAAGAGATGAAACCTTGTTTTGCAGTGTGCCCTCCTTCTATCCAACTCGTTCCAAGCTCTGATAAATCATATGGCAACTGAACCTCCTCCAAATTAGGATGGAAATGATGGCCTAGGCCATACAAAGAAAACCCAGAAGTATTTATGCTCAAAATCATTCTCCACTTCCTAGATCGAACTCTTCTTCTTCAGAGGATGTGCCCCCATTACTAGAAACCCCCTAGGCTACACAATGTTTCTTCCTTTGCTGATAGATGGTACCTATAAATGTTGTAGAATGGTGTAAAAGGAGTATTGCACCCCTGGGACCAAGCTTGGATCAAGATAGGTGGGATCTTTCACCACCAAGTTGATCTCTAGGGTTTGTATTCTCAAAACCCTCAAAACTCCTTTGTGCTCAAGAGCCCAAATGAAAAATGTAATAATAATCTAGAATGAGTGAGAAGTGCGCCCTTCCTTTCTTTTATAACCCTGATCTATTTATTTTTTGAGTTAGTTAACCCCTAGGGTTAACTCCTATCTTTTCCACACATGTTCTTTTCTTTCCTTTAGTTTACCTTTTCTCCCAAAGTAAACTTAATATTATAACATTGTTCTCAAGTAATTGCTTTTGGTTGTCTTTGTCCCCATGATGCATGAGACTATAGTCTAGTGGGGAAAACTAGACTACTGAGTCTCTCACAACCTCTTCATCAAGAGGTGGGGGACATTACAGTCTCCCCTGCTAGAAATTGCTTGCCCATAAGAAATTATGAACCTGTCTCCTGAAGAACCTGTTCACTTTCCCAAGTGGCATCCTCTATAGGTAAGTTATTCCACCTGATCAAGTATTCCTTGATTCTGCTATTCCTTAACCTATTCTCCCTTACTTCTAATAATTCTTCTGGAATCAATGTCAATTTCCCCTCTTCATCCAAAGGTGGCAGTTTTTCAATAGGAAGGATGTGTTTACCTATGGCTCTCTTTAAGCATGATACATGAAAGACATTGTGTATTTTGTTGCCCTGTGGTAGATCAAGCTCATATGCCATGACCCCCACCTTTATGTTTACCCTGTATGGTCCAAAGAAGTGAGGTTGGATATTTTATGCACCACTCCTCTTAATGGATGCCTGTATGTATGGTTGAAGCCTCAAACAAACCAAATCACCAATCTCAAATGTGCACTCCACCCTGTTCTTATCTGCTTGTACCTTTTGTTGATTATGTTCCCTTTGCAAGTGGTCTTTAAGCTCTCTGATTATATCCCGACTCTGCCGAATCCAATCTTGTACCATAGGATCCAATCCTGTACCATAGGATCCCTGTTGTCACCGAAGACAATATCCAAAAAGGAGAGGGGATCATAACTGTATAAGGCCTTCAAAGGTGACATACCAATAGACATGTGATAGGTGGTGTTGTAGCAATATTCTCCCAAATAAAGCCACTTAACCCATGCCTTATGTTGCCCTGAAACATAATTCTGAAAGTAGCCTTCAACCCACTTGTTGACTATCTCCATTTGGCCATCAGTTTGAGGATGATAGCTAATACTAGGGGTCAAGGTCATACCTAACAACTTGAATAGCTCCTGCCAAAAGGTGATCATGAACCTATTCTCCCTGTCACTCACAATGTTTTTGGGTAAACAATGCAACTTGAAAACCTCTCTAAAGAAAAAATATGCGAATTGTGTTTCACTGTAATCTATGGCAATGGAGATAAAGTGAGAAAACTTGGTTAACCTGTCCACCACCACAAAAAATGCAATCCTTTCCCTAGGCCTTGGGAAATACCGTGATGAAATCCATAGATATACTTTCCCATTTATGCTCAGGAATGGGAAGTGGTTGTAATAACCCTGTTGGATGAGTTTGTTCATCCTTGTTTTCATGACAAGTGGTGCATTCCTTGATGTGGCGCATCACATCTTCCTTCATGCCCTTCCATGAGAATATTTACCTTATCTTCCTATTAGTTTTGATGAATCCCTGATTCCTTGCCACTGGTGAATCATGACATGCCTGGAGCACTATGGTTTTAAATGCTAACTCAAGAACCACGAATATTCATCCCTTGTGATGTATGATGTCATCCACCACCCTGAAATTGTCATCCTGTACCTTCCCATCCATCAATTTGCATGCAAACATTTTTTTCGAATATTCCATCAAAAGGTGTGCTTTCCAGTCAACCAAAATGTCGGTCATAGCATAAACCGATGGTCTTCTGGATAAGGCATCAACCACCAGATTGTTCTTCCCTTTGAAAAATTCAATTTCAAATTCATATGCCTGGATATTGCTAACCCATTTCTGTTGTCTCTCATTTAATTCCTTTTGATCCAAAAAGTACTTGAGGCTATTGTGGTCTATCCCCACAACAAATTTTTCCCCAACCAAGTATTGCTTGAAATTAGGCAATAGCATGCACAATGGCTAACATCTATTTGTCATAAATGGTGTAGAGAAGTTTAGGACCCCTCAGTTTTCTGCTCTCATAGACAATGGGGTGCCTATTCTGCATAAGTACTACTCCAATTCCCTCCCATGAGGCATCACACTCCACTGTGAAGGGTTGTGAGAAATATGGTAGAGCTAGTGCTAGACAAGTTCTCATTACCTTCTTCATCTTGTCAAAAGTCAATTGTGCCTCTTGACTCCATTTGATTTCACTCTTGTTGGTCAAATTAGTCAAGGGTGCGCAAAGTTGGGAGAAGCCTTTGACAAACCGCCTGTAATAACAACAGATGCCCAGAAATGATTTCAATTCGGTGAGGTTCCTAGGTGTTAGCCAGTCAATTATAGCTTGTATCTTCTCTTGGTGTACCTGTACTACCTTTACCCCAATGATGTGTCCTAGATAGAGAACCTCTGTCATCCCAAATTCCTTAATTGCTTGTTGAAGACATGATTCATGCAAGATTGGAAGGTGGTTGGTGCATTAGTTAGTCCAAAGGGCATAACCAATAATTGATAGTGCCCATAATGACATCTGAAGGTTGTCTTGGGTACATCCTGCTACCTCATTTTTATTTGATGATAGCCAGAGCGCAAGTCTATATTGGTGGAGTATACAACCCCATGAATCTCATCCAACAGATCATCAATCCTAGGGATGGGGTATCGGTTCTTGATAGTCTTTTTATTCAATGCCCTATAATCAATGCACATGCACATTGTTCCATCTGTCTTCTTCACTAACACCACTGAAGATGAAAATAGACTCGAACTTGGCTTAATGTGGCCCATGTCCATAATTTCTTTGATAGCCTTTTCAATTTCATCCTTATACTTCTTTGGGTGTCTATAAGGAGTGGTAATGACATGTTTCACTCCCTCTTCCAACTCTATAATGTGCTCAAACCCCCTATCTGGTGGTGCTCCTGGAGGAATAGGTTCAAAAAACTTGTTGTGCCTGTTAATGATCCTCTGAATATCTGGAGAGTAATGAGTATCCTCTTTCTTATCCACCTGAACCGATATTCTACATTCTACTGCATATACAATGTCTTCTCTTCTGAATATGGCCTCCATGCGCTTTTCTGTCATCACTCTAGGTGTGTTTCCTGTCATCCCCCTGAGTACCACCTTTTTTCCACTTTCTTCCATGAAAGACGTTTCCATGGTATTGTAGTTGGTAGTGATTGGTCCCAATGTACTAAACCACTGAACTTCCAGGATGATGTTAGTATTTAAAAGTTCCATTACATTAAAATCCCGTGCCAAGTCATGCCTACCCAATGCAAGTTTCATTCCTGGAATATACCTGTCACAAGTTATAGTGTGCCCCCTACTACCTCCACACAAAATCCTTCAAACTCCACTGTAGGTATATGCCTTTTTTTTAGTAAGGATGAATCAATGAAGTTATGTGAAGCACCCACATCAATGAGAATTGGAACTTTATGTCCCTGTAACACTCTTCTCATCCTCAAGGTGTTGAATTTGGGAACCCCATTGATGGATGCTATAGTAACCTTCTTGTCTATTGTAAGGCTGAAACCTATATCTTCCTCATATTCATTCTTTGTGGCATCCATATTAGGTGGATTTGCCTCCATGTTCTGTATGTGGCTGAAATCTTCTTCCTCCTCATCATCATAGATCACTTCAATATAGTGTGTCTTTCTTTTACCCATGCATTTGTGTGTGGGATCCCAAGGTTGTTTGCATGTAAAGCACAATTGTTTCCTTATTAATTCCCTCCTAGTAGTCTCATCCATTCTACCTCTTCCTCAGTCAAACCCCCTTTGGTATCTTCCCCCGTGGTTTATGGGAGTTCTTTGGTCTCTTCCCCCTTGGTTTAGGGGAGGTCTAGGGGTAAATTTAGTTTTTCCTATTGATCCCATGTCCCTAGTCCTCCATATATCCTCCTGTAAGTTGGTGGGCTTAAAATATTTGACCCAGCCTCTTAAGGGCTCCATCAAACCCTCTGTGAAGAGCATCACCAGTCTCACTTGAGACACATCTTGCACCATTACTGCTATCCTATGAAACTCCTTTATATATATGTATGGTGATATTTTTTTCTTGAGATATTTGAGCTCCCTAAAATGTAGCTCTGGATCCCCCTGGTCAAATCTATCAATAAGCCAATGAGTGAACTCTGTGTAAGTAGTAATCTAGTTATGACCCAATGTAGTTAACCTACGGTACCACCAGTCAAGGGATTTTCCTTCCAGGTAAATGGTGGAAAAATTGATGGCATCCATCTCTCTCATCGAGTTAATTTGTAAATAGGTATCAAGATTTTTCACCGATTCTTGTGCAGTCACTTTGGAAGACCCATCAAAATATGGGATCTCCATCTTAACTACCTTGCGCTCCAATTCATTTCTAGTCCTGTGATAATGTTTGGGTTTACCCCTGAATTTGATCCCACAATATTGGTCCAATGTGACCTGTCTCTTGTATCCTGCACTCAATGATTCGTATTCCCTGGAACATTGCTCAAAATTTTCTTCAATCACATGGTAGTGGTTGTGTTGTGGATGGCTATCCAAAAATGTAGGTAGGTAGGGTCTAGGGGTGGTTGTAGTATGTGTTGGACCCTTAGAAGCCCCTCCTCCAAAACGTTATCCCTCGGTGTGGTGAGGGAAATTTTTTTCCCGATGAGGTCTAGTTCCTCCATTAGAACCATTGGCTTCCTTGTTTGCATAAATTTTTGGTCCCTTTCCCCCATGCATCATCTGTAATAGGAGTTGCATAATATTATCTTGGTTATCATTCATTCTTTCCAAGGTCTCTCTCATTTCAACCTTCCTCCTGCACATTGTTTCCTAGTTCTTCTGTAGATGGTGTTCAAGTGAAGATTAAGTATGTTTTATGGAGTGTTGTAACTCCTTTGCAATCTCTTTTAAAACCCGTGGCTCACTGTCCTCACCTAAACCTTCCATTTCGGCCTCTAACTCACATGTTTGTTTTCTATGCCTTCCCATATAGATACCACTGAAATTATGTATGCGCTAATCCACAATGGCATGGAGGATCAATGCTCTGATACCACTGTAATGTTACCAAGCCATTTTTTTTGCTTGGAACACTAACTGATCAACTGTTTATTGTTGTTTAGTTGTGTGTTTGTAGGTTTACTTCATTGAGTTGCGCATTAGGGTTTGTGTTTATGATATCAAAGCATTAAGGCATAGATCTGAACATATAGCATAATGACATGATAAGAAACAACAATAAACACCAATATGGAACCAAATAGCTCAGATTTGACCTTTATTTAGATAACAGAGAGATCTTGATACAATAGATTTGCAGATCTGCAAGAATAGCCTAAGAATGTCCAACTGGAATAATAGTTTCTACAAAATGCTCAAGACTAAATATAATAATCTCCAAAGGCAATACAATGAACTGATGAAAAGCACAAGATTGATTTATTTCCTTCCAGGATTTCAGACCCAAACCCCCCTAGTTGAGTTGCGCCCTTTTGAATAGCTGTATATACTCAATAATTCGGCCTCACTGTTATAGACCTCCAAATACATTGAAACTGGTTGGAATAGTAGATTTGGGCAAGACAAACCCCCTCCTGAAGTCTTAGGATGAATGATGAAGATATGCTCCTCCAATAGATGAAGCCTCAAACTGAGTTGTTCCCTCCTCGATGACTGAAGAGACCCAATATTTCGGCCTCACTGCTAGGGACCTCCAAATTCTATGAAACTAGCTGGAAGAGTAGATCTGGGCAAGACAAATCCCCTGGTGAAGTCTCCATTTGAATAATGAATATCTGACCCCCCAAATAGATGAAACCATGTTCTACAATGCACCCTCCTTCTCTCCAACTCGTGCCAAGAACTGATAAATCATATGGCAACTGAACCTACTCCAAAATAGGATGAAAATTATGGCCTAGGACATACGTAGAAAACCCAAAAATATTTATGTTCAAAATCCTTCTCCACATCCTAGATCGAACTCTTCTTCTTCAGAGGGTGCACCCCCCTTGATGGAAACCCCCTAGGTTGCATACTGTTTCTTCCTTTGCTGATAGATGGTACCTGTAACTGCTATAGAATGGTGCGGGAGGAGTATTTCACCCCCAAGACCAAGCTTGGATCAAGATAGGTGGGATCTGTAATGTTCCCAAGCCGATTTTTTTGCTTGGAACACTAACTGATCAATTGTTTATTGTTGTTTGGTTGTGTGTTTGCAGGTTTACTTCATGAAGTTGCACATTAGGATTTGTGTTTATGAGATCAAAGAATGAAGACATATATCTGAACATATAGCATAAGGAAATGAAAATATACAACAAGAAACACCAATATGGAACCAAATATCTCAGATCTGACCTTTATTTAGATAATAGAGAGATCTTGATACAATAAATCTACAGATTTGGAAGAATACCCTAAGAATGTCCAACTGGAATAATAGCTGCTAAAAAATGCTCAAGAATGAAGATGATAACCTCCAAAGGAAATACAATGAACTGATGAAAAGCACAAGATTGATTTCTTTCCTTCCAGGGTTTCAGATCGAAACCCCCCTAGCTGAGTTGCGCCCTTCTGGATAGCTGGATATACTCGATAATTCGGCCTTACTGCTAGAGACCTCCAAATACTCTAAATCTGGTTGGAATAGTAGATCGGGGCAAGACAAAACCCCTCCTAAAGTCTCAGGCTGAATGATGAAGATCTGCTCCTCCAATAGTTGAAACCTCAAAATGAGTTGCACCCTCCTGGATGACTGAAGAGACCCAATATTTTGGCCTCACTGCTAGGGACCTCCAAATGCTATGAAACTGGTTGGAAGATTAGATCGGGGCAAGACAAACCCCTTGGTGAAGTCTCCAGCTGAACAGTGAAGATCTAACCCTCCAACTAAATGAAACATGTTTTTGTAGTGCACCCTTCTTCTCTCCAACTCGTGCCAAGATCTGATAAATCATATGACAATTGAACCTCCTCCAAAATAGGTTGGAAATGAGGGCCTAGGTCATACAACGAAAACCCAGAAGTCTTTATGCTCAAAATCCTTCTCCACTTCCTAGATCAAACTCTTCTTCTTCAGAGGGTGCGTCCCCCTTGCTGGAAACCCCTTAGGCTGCACATTGTATCTTCCTTTGCTGATAGATGGTACCTGTAACTGAAGTAGAATGGTGTGGAAGGAGTATTGCACCCCCGAGACCAAGCTTGGATCAAGATAGGTGGGACATTTCACCACCGAGTTGATCTCTAGGGTTTGTATTCTCAAAACCCTCAAAACTCCTTTGTGCTCAAGAGCCCAAATGAAAAATGTAATAATAATCCAGAATGAGTGAGAAGTGTGCCCTTCCTTTCTTTTATACCCCTGATTTATTTCTCTGTTGAGTTAGTTAACCCCTAGGGTTAACTCCTAGATTTTCCACACAGGTTCTTTTCTTTCCTTCAGTGTACCTTTTCTCCCAAAGTCAACTTAATATTATAACATTGTGCTTAGGTAATTTCTTTGGGTTGTCTTTGTCCACATGATGCATGAGACTATAGTCTAGTGGGGAAAACTAGACTACCGAGTCTCTCACAACCTCTTCATCAAGAGGTGGGGGACATTACATGTAGGGGGTCAAAACACCTTTTTTTTTCTTGTTTTGAGTTATGGGATTTTTAAGTCTTAAGCTTTGGGTTATATTTCATGTCATAACTCAAATTTTTGGTTTTCATAAGCATAGTATTGTCTTAGTCTTGGTTTAGAGCCTTGTTGTCATGGGATTATTCATCATGATAAGAAGAAGGGTCCACATGGGTCACACTCTTGGTCTAAAACATCATCATCATGATATGTCTTGTCTCAAATGAGTACATAAGTTTCCATTATGTCACTTTCCAACCGTTTAGAGGTCAAGTCAAAGGTGCTTCCAACTCATTTCTTGTAGCAACTTCTTCTAAATATTTTTCTATAAATCTGAAATGGTGATGTGGGTTCATCTAAAATTTTTGGTGGAGAATCATGATTATGGCATTGAATTGATGACCAAAAATCCTCCCGACCCATTTTGGCATTTGAAATATAAAATTAAAACACCAGGTACAACAAGTACGCCCCAAACTGGCGTTGATAACTCAGACAATTATTGGATATTCGCCTTGTTTGGAGGTTTCCACCTGTCAAGGAGGGTTCAAATGAATTCTCAAAGATAATTTAGATGCTAAAGGACACCTGTGCCTTAGATTTATCTCCATTAAAACCTCATGCACTGAGTTGGCAACATATTTGTTAATGACTTACAACAACTTCCTAAAATTTAGCAGTTTGTTGGATTTTTGTCTCTTTGATTGTTGCCATCTATCTCCAAGGTCCATAATCCAATGAAAGAGATAGGTTGCGACCTCCTAAGTATATTTTGGATGCTATTTTCTATTTAATGAAGGAGGGAGCTCTTGGAGATGGGGGTTCATGACTGGAGAGATGCTTGAGAGAGTTGTAGGTGCAATCTATCTGTGTATTTGTAAGCTTGATTGCATGTGTTGTAGACATTTCTGCCATTAGAGATTCATGAAAGTTGTTTATTAGACTTTGTGTTCTTTATTATCATTCTACCTGTTGAGCCTCTAAATTGACATCCCCACTACCCTATTATACTGCTCATCTATACCTTTTTGGCTTATCTAAGCTTGGATAAATGACAAAGAACACTACCATTAGCCATTGATGAGGTCATAAGGTAAAGTATAATTAATTCATGCATTTTTGTGGTTTATTGAGCTAGGAGACTAAATGTTTCATGTACTAATGTTTTAATTTTCCATGTATAACCTTTGACCTCTAGATGAGTCCATCCTTT
>JASDQU011027074.1:0-13186 GCA_032191745.1 Picea mariana | reverse complement strand
GTATTGCATTGTTGATCATATTTTGTATTGGAAAGATCCTGTAGGGGTTCTTTTAAGATGTTTGGATCCAGAAGAGGCAAAACAAACTATGACTAATTTTCATGAGAGTCTATGTGGAGGTCATCATTTTTGGAGGACTACATCATACAAGATACTTAGAGCTGGGTATTTCTGTCCTAGCTTATTCACTTATGTATGTGCAAAGATCAAAACTTGTGACAAATGTCAGAAATTCTCAGGCAAGCAACAACTGAAATATTTTCCTCTGAAGCCTATAGTGGTATCTAGCCCTTTTCAGTGGTGGGGATTAGACTTCATTGGATAAATTCATCCAGCCTCAAGTGGTCAACATCGTTGGATTCTGACTTCTACTGATTACTTCACCAAGTGGATAAAAGCCATTCCCACTAGAAATGCAACACACAAAGTGGTTATTGGCTTCTTGGAATACATTCTATCAAGGTTTGGTTGTCCTAACAAAATTGTTACTGATAATGCTGTAACTTTTAAATCTGAGCCTCTGGTGAAGTTTTGTGAAAAAATTGGGATTCAGCTTATCCACTCCACTTCATATTACCCTCGGGGTAATGGCTTAGCAGAATCCTCCAACAAAAGATTAGTGAAGATCATCAAAAAACTGTTGGAGGATAATAAGAAGTCACGGGATTCAAAGCTAAATTTTTCCCTATGGGTAGACAGAGTAACCACCAGGAGTTCAATTGTCACCACTCCATTTCAGTTGGTCTATGGAACTAAAGTTGTTTTTCATGCTCAACTAGCTTTACCTGTGGAATCAAAGAAGCTTTTGACAAGAAGGTGAAGAAAGAATATTTTCATCTTGGAGACCTGGTGCTCAAATGGGATGCACAAAGGAAAGATAAGGGAAAACATGGTAAATTTGAAGCCTTGTGGGTTGGTCCTTTTAAACATTCTAAAGTTTTGCAAAACAATACTTTTAAGTTTCAGAATTTGGGAGATGCTGAATTTCTTGGTGGCCCAGTCAATGGAAATTTTCTAAAGAGATACTTTTACTAAAATCCATGAGTGGCTTCTTTTCATTGTAAATACCAGTCTTTAGTTAGTTTTATTTTCTTTCAATAATGACTCCTAGCCCAATGGATAAGGCAATGGAACTACATGTTCTTGGAGCCTCACACAGAGGTTTCCATCCCCTGTGAAGCCAGATGTTAGCACATAGGATGTGTAGTGTAATATTCTGAAGCCAAAATTTTTACTTGGAACACTAACTGATCAACAATTTATTGTTGTTTAGTTGTGTGTTTGCAGGTTTACTTCATGAAGTTGCGCATTAGGGTTTGTGTTTATGAGATCAAATCATGAAGACATAGATCTGAACATATAGCATAAGGAAATGACAAGATACAACAAGAAGCACCAATATGGAACAAAATAGCTCAGATCTGACCTTTATTTAGATAATAGATAGATCTTGATACAATATATCTGCAGATCTGAAAGAATACCCTAAGAATGTCCAACTTGAATAATAACTACTACAAAATTCTCAAGACTGAAGATACTAACCTGGACCAAAGGAAATACAATGAACTGATGAAAAGAACAAGATTGATTTCTTTCCTTCTAGGGTTTCAGATCCAAACCCCCCTAGCTGAGTTGCGCCCTTCTCGATAGCTGGATATACTCAATAATTTAGCCTCACTGCTAGAGACCTCCAAATACTCCGAAATTGGCTAGAATAGTAGATCATGGCAAGAAAAACCCCCTCCTGAAGTCTCGGGCTGAATGATGAATATCTTCTCCTCCAATAGCTGAAACCTCAAACTGAGTTGCGCCCTCCTTGATGACTAAAGAGACCCAATATTTTGGTCTCACTGTTAGGGACCTCCAAATGCTATGAAACTGGATGAAAGAGTAGATCGGGGCAAGACAAACTCCCTGGTGAAGTCTCCAACTGAATAATGAAGATATGACCCTCCAAAGAGATGAAACCTTGTTCTGCAGTGTGCCCTCCTTCTATCCAACTCGTTCCAAGCTCTGATAAATCATATGGCAACTGAACCTCCTCCAAATTAGGATGGAAATGATGGCTTAGGCCATACAAAGAAAACCTAGAAGTATTTATGCTCAAAATCCTTCTCCACTTCCTAGATCGAACTCTTCTTCTTCAGAGGGTGTGCTCCCATTGCTAGAAACCCCCTAGGCTACGCAATGTTTCTTCCTTTTCTGATAGATGGTACCTATAACTGTTGTAGAATGGTGTAAAAGGAGTATTTCACCCCTTGGACCAAGCTTGGATCAAGATAGGTGGGATCTTTCACCACCAAGTTGATCTCTAGGGTTTGTATTCTCAAAACCCTCAAAATTCCTNTGTTGAGTTAGTTAACCCCTAGGGTTAACTCCTAGCTTTTCCACACATGTTCTTTTCTTTCCTTCAGTTTACCTTTTCTCCCAAAGTAAACTTAATATTATAACATTGTTCTCAAGTAATTGCTTTGGGTTGTCTTTGTCCCCATGATGCATGAGACTATAGTCTAGTGGGGAAAACTAGACTACTGAGTCTCTCACAACCTCTTCATCAAGAGGTGGGGGACATTACAGTCTCCCCTGCTAGAAATTGCTTGCCCACAAACAATTATGAACCTGTCTTCTGAAGAACCTGTTCACTTTCCCAAGTGCCATCCTCTATAGGTAAGTTCTTCCACTTGATCAAGTATTCCTTGATTCTCCTATTCCTTAACCTATTCTCCCTTACTTCTAATACTTCTTTTGGAATCAATGTCAATTTCCCCTCTTCATCCAAAGGTGGCAGTTCTGCAATAGGAAGGATGTGTTTACCTATGGCTCTCTTTAAGCATGATACATGAAAGACATTGTGTATTTTACTGCCTTGTGGTAGATCAAGCTCATATTCCACGACCCCCACCTTTATGTTTACCTTGTATGGTCCAAAGAAGTGAGGTTGGATATTTTATGCACCACTCCTCTTAATGGATGCCTGTATGTATGGTTGAAGCCTCAAATAAACCAAATCACCAACCTCAAATGTGCGCTCCACCCTGTGCTTATCTGCTTGTACCTTTTGTTGATTATGTTCCCTTTGCAAGTGGTCTTTAAGCTCTTTGATTATATCCTAACTCTGCCGAATCCAATCTTGTACCATAGGATCCCTGTTGTCACCGAAGACAATATCCAAAAAGGAGAGGGGATCATAACTGTATAAGGCCTTCAAAGGTGACATACCAATAGACATGTGATAAAGCCAAATAAAGCCACTTAACCCATGCCTTATGTTGCCCTGAAACATAATTCTGAAGGTAGCCTTCAACCCACTTGTTGGCTATCTCCATTTGGCCATCAGTTTGAGGATGATAGCTAGTACTGGGGGTCAAGGTCATACCTACCAACCTGAATAGCTCCTGCCAAAAGGTGCTCATGAACCTGTTGTCCCTGTCACTCACAATGGTTTTGTGTAAACAATGCAACTTGAAAACCTCTCTAAAGAAAAAATATGCGAATTGTGTTTCACTATAATCTGTGGCAATGGAGATAAAGTGAGAAAACTTGGTTAACCTGTCCACCACCACAAAAAATGCAATCCTTTCTCTGGGCCTTGGGAAATCCCGTGATGAAATCCATAGATATACTTTCCCATTTATGCTCAGGAATGGGAAGTGGTTGCAATAACCCTATTGGATGAGTTTTTTCATCCTTGTTTTCATGACAAGTGGTGCATTCCTTGATGTGGTGCATCACATCTTTCTTAATGCCCTTCCATGAGAATCTTTCCCTTATCTTCCTATTAGTTTTGACGAATCCCTGATTCCCTGCCACTGGTGAATCATGACATGCCTGTAGCACTATGGTTTTAAATGCTAACTCAGGAACCACAAATATTCATCCCTTGTGATGTATGATGTCATCCACCACCCTGAAATTGTCATCCTGCATGTTCCCATCCATCAATTTGCATGCAAACATTTTTTTCGAATATTCCATCAAAACATGTGCCTTCCAGTCAACTGAAATGTCGGTCATAGCATAAACCGATGGTCTTCTGGATAAGGCATCAACCACCACATTGTTCTTCCCTTTGAAAAATTCAATTCAAATTCATATGCCTGGATATTACTAACCCATTTCTGTTGTCTCTCATTTAATTCCTTTTGATCCAAAAAGTACTTGAGGCTATTGTGGTCTGTCCTCACAAAAAATTTTGCCCCAACCAAGTATTGCTTGAAATTAGGCAATGCATGCATGATGGCTAACATCTCTTTGTCATAAATGGTGTAGAGAAGTTCAGGACCCCTTAGTTTTCTACTCTCATAGACAATGGGGTGCCTATTCTGCATAAGTACTACTCCAATTCCCTCCCCTGAGGCGTCACACTCCACTGTGAAGGGTTGTGAGAAATCTGGTAGAGCTAGTGCCAGACAAGTTCTCATTACCTTCTTCATCTTGTCAAAAGTCAACTGTGCCTCTTGACTCCATTTGATTGTGCTCTTTCTGGTCAAATTAGTCAAGGGTGCGCAAAGTTGGGAGAATCCTTTGACAAACCGCCTGTAATAACAACAAATGCCCATAAATGATTTCAATTCGGTGAGGGTCCTAGGTGTTGGCCAGTCAATTATAGCTTGTATCTTCTCTTGGTGTACCTGTACTACCTTTACCCCAATGATGTGTCCCAGATAGAGAACCTGTGTCATCCCAAATTCACATTTGGATTCTTTAGCATATAAATATTTCCCTTCCATGATAGCTAAGATCTGCTCTACATGTTGAAGATGATCCTCCCATGTTTTGCTATAAATCAACAAGTCATCAAAGAAGACTAAGAGGAAATTCCTTAATTGCTTGTTGAAGACATGATTCATGCAAGATTGGAAGGTGGTTGGCACATTAGTTAGTCCAAAGGGCATAACCAATAATTGATAGTGCCCATAATGACATCTGAAGGTTGTCTTGGGTACATCCTGCTACCTCATTTTTATTTGATGATAGCTAGAGTGCAAGTCTATATTGGTGAAGTATACAACCCCATGAATCTCATCCAATAGCTCATCAATCCTAGGGATGGGGTATCATTTCTTGATAGTATTTTTATTCAATGCCCTATAATCAATGCACATGCGCATTGTTCCATCTTTCTACTTCAATAACACCACTGAAGATGAAACGGACTCGAACTTGGCTTAATGTGGCCCATGTCCATAATTTCTTTGATAGCCTTTTCAATTTCATCCTTATACTTCTTTGGGTGTCTATAAGGAGTGGTAATGACATGTTTCACTGACATGTTTCACTCCCTCTTCCAACTCTATAATGTGCTCAAACCCCCTATCTGGTGGTGCTCCTGGAGGAATTGGCTCAAAAACCTTGTTGTGCCTGTCAATGATCCTCTGAATATCTAGAGAGTAATGAGTATCCTCTTTCTTATCCACCTGAACCAATATTCTACATTCTACTACATATACAATGTCTTCTCTCCTGAATATGGCCTCCATGCGCTTTTCTGTCACCACTCTAGGTTTGTTTCCTGTCATCCCCCTGAGCACCACCTTTTTTCCACTTTCTTCCATGAAAGACATCTCCATGGTATTGTAGTTGGTAGTGATTGGTCCCAATGTACTAAACCATTGAACTCCCAGGATGATGTTAGTGTCTAAAAGTTCCATTACATTAAAATCCTGTGCCAAGTCATGCCTACCCAATGCAAGTTTCATTCCTGGAATATACCTATCACAAGTTATAGTGCGCCCCCTGCTACCTCCACACAAAATCCTTCAAACTACACTGTAGGTATATGCCTTTTTTTCAGTAAGGATGAATCAATGAAGTTGTGTGAAGCACCCCCATCAATGAGAACTGAAACTTTATGTCCCTGTAACACTCCTCTCATCCTCAAGGTGTTGAATTTGGGAACCCCATTGATGGATGCTATAGTAACCTTCTTATCTGTTGTAAGGCCGAAACCTGTATCTTCCTCATATTCATTCTTTGTGGCATCCACATTAGGTGCATTTGCCTCCATGTTCTGTATGTGGCTGAAATATTCTTCCTCCTCATCATCGTAGATCACTTCAATATAGTGTGCCTTTCCTTTACCCATGCATTTGTGTGTGGGATCCCAAGGTTCTTTGCATGTAAAGAACAATTGTTTCCTTATTAATTCCCTCCTAGTAGTCTCATCCATTCTACCTCTTCCTCGATCAAACCCCCTTTGGTATCTTCCCCCTTGGTTTATGGGAGTTCTTTGGTCTCTTCCCCCTTGCTTTAGGGGAGGTCTAGGGGTAAATTTAGTTTTTTCTGTTGATCCCAAGTCCTCCATATATCCTCCTGTAAGTTGTTGGGCTTAAAATATTTGACCCAGCCTCTTAAGGGCTCCATCAAACCCTCTGTGAAGAGCATCATCAGTCTCACTTGAGACACATCTTGCACCATTACTTCTATCCTATGAAACTCCTTTATATATATCTATGGTGATATTTTTTTCTTGAGATATTTGAGCTCCCTAAAATGTAGCTCTGGATCCCCCTGGTCAAACCTGTCAATAAGCCAATGAGTGAACTCTATGTAAGCAGTAATCTGGTTATGACCCAATGTAGTTAACCCATGGTACCACCAGTCATGGGATGTTCCTTCCAGGTAAATGATGGAAAAATTGATGGCATCCATCTCTCTCATCGGGTTAAGTTGTAAATAGGTATCAAGATTTTCCACCCAATCTTACACAGTCACTCTGGAAGACCCATCAAAATATGGGATCTCCATCTTACCTACCCTGTGCTCCAATTCATTTTTATTCCTGTGATAATGTTTGGGTTTACCCCTTAATTTGATCCCACAATAGTGGTCCAATGTGACCTGTCTCTTGAATCCTGCACTCAATGATTCGTATTCCCTGGCACATTCCTCAAAATTTTCTTCAATCACATGGTAGTGGTTGTGTTGTGGCTGGCTATCCAAAAATGTAGGTAGGTAGGGTCTAGGGGTGGTTGTACTATGTGTTGGCCCCTTAGAAGCCCCTCCTCCAAAACTTTATCCCTTGGTGTGGTAAGGGAAATTTTGTTCCCGATGAGGTCTAGTTCCTCTATGAGAACCATTGGCTTCCTTGTTTGCATAAATTTTTGGTCCCTTTCCCCCATGTGTCATCTGTAATAGGAGTTGTATAATATTCTCATGGTTATCATTCATTCTTTCCAAGGTCTCTCTCATTTCAACCTTCCTCCTACGCATTGTTTCCTGGTTCTCTTGTAGATGGTGTTCAAGTGCAGATTGAGTATGTTTTATGGAGTTTTGTAACTCCTTTGCAATCTCTTCTAAAACCCGTCGCTTACTGTCCTCACCTAAACCTTCCATTTCGACCTCTGACTCACATGTCTGTTTTCTATGCCTTCCCATATAGATACCACGGAAATTATGCATGCGCTAATCCACAATGGCATGGAGGATCAACACTCTGATACCACTGTAATGTTACCAAGCCATTTTTTTTGCTTGGAACACTAACTGATCAACTGTTTATTATTGTTTAGTTGTGTGTTTGCAGGTTTACTTCATTGAGTTGCGCATTAGGGTTTGTGTTTATGATATCAAATAATTAAGACATAGATCTGAACATATAGCATAATGAAATGATAAGATACAACAAGAAACACCAGTATGGAACCAAATAGCTCATATCTGACCTTTATTTAAATAATAGAGAGATCTTGATACAATAGATTTGCAGATATGGAAGAATACCCTAAGAATGTCCAACTGGAATAATAGTTTCTACAAAATGCTCAAGACTGAATATAATAACCTCCAAAGGCAATACAATGAACTGATGAAAAGCACAAGATCGATTTATTTCCTTCCAGGATTTCAGACCCAAACCCCCCTAGTTGAGTTGCACCCTTTTGAATAGCTGTATATACTCAATAATTCGGCCTCACTGCTATAGACCTCCAAATACATTGAAACTGGTTGGAATAGTATATTGGGGCAAGACAAACCCCCTCCCGAAGTCTTAGGATGAATGATGAAGATATGCTCCTCCAATAGCTGAAGCCTCAAACTGAGTTGTTCCCTCCTCGATGACTGAAGAGACCCAATATTTCGGCCTCACTGCTAGGGACCTCCAAATGCTATGAAACTCACTGGAAGAGTAGATCTAGGCAAGACAAACCCCCTAGTGAAGTATCCATTTGAATAATGAATATCCAACCCCCCAAATA
Source organism: Picea mariana (assembly GCA_032191745.1). NCBI lineage: Eukaryota > Viridiplantae > Streptophyta > Pinopsida > Pinales > Pinaceae > Picea > Picea mariana. The sequence goes on along the minus strand of JASDQU011027074.1, from coordinate 4,985 downwards.
GATGAAACCATGTTCTACAGTGCGCCCTCCTTCTCTCCAACTCGTGCCAAGAACTGATAAATCATATGGCAACTGAACCTACTCCAAAATAGGATGAAAATGATGGCCTAGGACATACATAGAAAACCCAAAAGTATTTATGTTCAAAATCCTTCTCCACTTCCTAGATCGAACTCTTCTTCTTCAGAGGGTGCACCCCCCTTGCTGGAAACCCCCTAGGTTGCACACTGTTTCTTCCTTTGCTGATGGATGGTACCTGTAACTGCTATAGAATCGTGTGGGAGGAATATTTAACCCCTGAGACCAAGATTGGATCAAGATAGGTGGGATCTGTAATGTTCCCAAGCCAAATTTTTTGCTTGGAACACTAACTGATCAACTGTTTATTGTTGTTTAGTTGTGTGTTTGCAGGTTTAGTTCATGAAGTTGCACATTAGGGTTTGTGTTTATGAGATCAAAGCGTGAGAACATAGATATGAACATATAGCATAAGGAAATGAAAATATACAGCAAGAAACACCAATATGGAACCAAATATCTCAGATCTGACCTTTATTTAGATAATAGAGAGATCTTGATACAATAAATCTACAGATTTGGAAGAATACCCTAAAAATGTCCAATTGGAATAATAGCTGCTAAAAAATTCTCAAGAATGAAGATAATAACCTCCAAAGGAAATACAATGAACTAATGAAAAGCACAAGATTGATTTCTTTCCTTCCAGGGTTTCAGATCGAAACCCCCCTAGCCGAGTTGCACCCTTCTGGATAGCTGGATATACTTGATAATTCGGCCTTACTACTAGAGACCTCCAAATACTCTGAAACTAGTTGGAATAGTAGATTGGGGCAAGACAAACCCCCTCCTAAAGTCTCAGGCTGAATGATGAAGATTTGCTCCTCCAATAGTTGAAACCTTAAAATGAGTTGCACCCTCCTAGATGACTGAAGAGACCCAATATTTGAGCCTCACTGCTAGGGACCTCCAAATGCTATGAAATTGGCTGGAAGATTAGATAGGGGCAAGACAAAACCCTTGGTGAAGTCTCCAGCTGAATAGTGAAGATCCGACCCTCCAAATAGATGAAAAGTTTTTCTGCAATGCACCCTTCTTCTCTCCAACTCGTGCCAAGATCTGATAAATCATATGACAATTGAACCTCCTCCAAAATAGGTTTGAAATGAGGGCCTAGGCCATACAACGAAAACCCATAAGTCTTTATGCTCAAAATCCTTCTACACTTCCTAGATCAAACTCTTCTTCTTCAGAGGGTGCATCCCCCTTGCTGGAAACCCCTTAGGCTGCACATTGTATCTTCCTTTGCTGATAGATGGTACCTATAACTAAATTAGAATGGTGTGGGAGGAGTATTGCACCCCCGTGACCAAGCTTGGATCAAGATATGTGGGACATTTCACCACCGAGTTGATCTCTAGGGTTTGTATTCTCAAAACCCTCAAAACTTCTTTGTGCTCAAGAGCCCAAATAAAAAATGTAATAATAATCCAGAATGAGTGAGAAGTGTGCCCTTCCTTTCTTTTATACCCCTGATGTATTTCTCTGTTGAGTTAGTTAACCCCTAGGGTTAACTCCTAGATTTTCCACACATGTTCTTTTCTTTCCTTCAATTTACCTTTTCTCCCAAAGTCAACTTAATATTATAACATTGTGCTTAGGTAATTGCTTTGGGTTGTCTTTGTCCCCATGATGCATGAGACTATAGTCTAGTAGGGAAAACTAGACTACCGAGTCTCTCACAAACTCTTCATCAAGAGGTGGGGGACATTACATGTAGGGGGTCAAAACACCTTGGTTTTTTCTTGTTTTGAGTTATAGGATTTTCAAGTCTTAGGCTTTGGGTTATATTTCATGTCATAACTTAATTTTTTGGTTTTCATAAGTATAGTATTGTCTTAGTCTTGGTTTAGAGTCTTATTGTCATGGGATTATTCATCATGATAAGAACAAGGGTCTACATGGGTCACACTCTTGGTCTAAAACATCATCATCATGATATGTCTTGTCTCAAATGAGTACACAAGTTTCCATTATGTCACTTTCCAACCGTTTAGAGGTCAAGTCAAAGGCGCTTCCAACTCATTTCCTGTAGCAGCTTCTTCTAAAATGGTGATGTGGGTTCATCTGAAATTTTTGGTGGAGAAGCATGATTATGGCGTTGACCCGATGACCAAAAATCCGCCTGACCCATTTTGGAATTTGAAATATAAAATTAAAACACCAGGTACAACAAGTGCGCCGCAAACTAGCGTTGCTAACTCAGACAATTATTGGATATTCGCCTTGTTTGGAGGTTTCCACCTGTCAAGGAGGGTTCGAATGAATTCTCAAAGATAATTTAGATGCTAAAGGACACCTGCGCCTTAGATTTATCTCCATTAAAACCTCATGCACTGATTTGGCAACATATTTGTTAATGACTTACAACAACTTCCTAAAATTTAGCAGTTTGTTGGATTTTTGTCTCTTTGATTGTTGCCATCTATCTCCAAGGTCCATAATCCAATGAAAGAGATGGGTTGGGACCTCCTAAGTATATTTTGGATGTTATTTTCTATTCAATGAAGGAGGGAGCTCTTGGATATGGGGTTTCATGACTGGAGAGATGCTTGAGAGAGTTGTAGGTGCAGTCTATCTGTGTATTTGTAAGCTTGACTACATGTGTTGTAGACATTTCTGCCATTAGAGATTCATGAAAGTTGTTTATTAGACTTTGTGTTCTTTATTATCATTCTACCCGTTGAGCCTCTAAATTGACATCCCCACTACCCTATTATACTCCTCATCTATACCTTTTTGGCTTACCTAAGCTTGGATAAATGACAAAGAACACTACCATTAGCCATTAATGAGGTCATAAGGTAAAGTATAATTAATTCATGCATTTTTGTGGTTTATTGAGCTAGGAGACTAAATGTTTTATGTACTAATGTTTTAATTTTCCATGTATAACCTTTGACCTCTTGATGAGTCCAGCCTTTCTGTACCAGCTTAGCCATCCGGTACTTATGCGTTAGATTGCCACTGTTCAAATCCAGTACCAAGCGCACCTTCCATTCAGATCCGTTACCGAACCATCCACTGTCGCGATCCGGTACCAACGGCCGCAGACTGTTCTAGTCCGGTACCAACCATTTGCATACTGTTCGGATCTGGTACCATTTATCGAATCTCACCTGTCACGATCCAGTACCAATATAGGAAGCAAAATATACCAAGTTTAGCCCCAGATCGTACCAAAGATAATTGTTGGATGTTTGCTGAATCATTAAAGCTCTAGCAAGGTTATGATAAGCTTGTTTGTTTATTGCTTCATCCTCAGACACTTCGTGTCATGAAGATGAAGCTCAAAATATGTAACCGAATATATAAATTTGACAATTGACTGATTTGCTAAAGATTTCACCTCCTTGTGTTTCATGACTAAGACTGTTTAAATAGTCATGGCAAGGATGGTGGAGGTAGTAGAGAGTTAGTATAATCCAGCATGTGAAGCAACGTTACATATTATAGAACATATTTTGAGTTGAAGTTTAATAGAAGGATGCCATTTATTTCCAGGTCTTGATCATTTATGAATGAATGTGATTTGAGTTGTTAGCATAGTTTAATTCTATGTTTTGAAATTTGAGTAAGAAGAATGTGTGGATTGAAAGAAAGCTTACTGTAGACTTCAGTCGCTGACCTGTTGAAGCGGCAAGGGCCCACCGCCCAACAAAGGTCAGCATCCTTATAGATTAGTGTTAGTAGTTGATTTCAATAGTATAGATGTTAGATTAGTTGAATCTTAATTCTTTCAGATGATAGTAGTATAGTTTAGACTAGGATTTCGATTATACGATTGTTTGGAGATCTTTACTTACTCTGTTTTGCATATGCTTTGTTTCTGTTTTTATGAATTTGATTTTGTTTCATGTACATGAATGTTGGCAGCAGTAGTCAGACATAATTGATGGAGAACTAGTGAAGTTTACAACAACACATTGTGAACCACAACATACTCAGTATATTGACCATTGAACTACCCATGCTATGTCTTGATGATTGATGTGTGATTTCCCTTTCAGAAGTGTGATTGCATAGTTAGTTTTCTGGGTTAGATAGCAGAGTTGATCTGTCAAAGAACTCCATCTCATACTTGCATGTGCCATAATGGAGTAGATAACCTCTCTGTGAAAGACAACCAAAGTGTTTTTTGATTTGCTAGTTTGTTTTGTTTCTAGCATGCATAATCTAGAATAGTTCTATACTCATGACATTAGAATTACCTTTCTTATTGGTGTCTTGCAACTCTGTTGATTACGAATCCCAGATTTATAATTAATGAGTGCATTATACTAAACATATAAGTAACACAACACTACCTTTTCATATTGCTTGAATGGAATTCCAGGCATCGACTATCAATGGTTGTTCATGGGTAGGAGATTCATGAGCTGCAAATGATTTGTAGTAATTTCCTCCTTTCATGATCTCTATTCTAGTAATCTTTTAAGTCATTTTTGTAGAGAGGATCTTTGCTTGATGATATTCTTCTTTTCTTTTTTTATCTTCCTTATACCTTCATCCATCAATTATATCTCTTTTGGTCTAGTTGGAAGCTTGAGTGCCTTTGATCTGTAGGTGTATTGACTCCATGCCCAATGGAATGACTTTGCAGATAATTTTCTACCCTCCTTCTTGCTCTTCCTTGCTAATCCATCTGAGTTTAAACCTGATTTAATCACTTATATCTAAATGGGTACCGGGCTCACTCTTTCTGTAGCCTGGAGTGACTTCTAGTGCTAATAGGGTTGACATCACCTTTTAGGGTTTCTTATGTGCATTTTTAAAGTTAAATTTAATATTACTTTGTAAAGGGACAAAATAAAGGGAGAATGGCTCCCTTATTTTGTGGTTTACCCTAACTTATGTGGACAAACACTTTTAGGAGTTTTTGTATAAATAAGGATCATATTCATTTC
>JASDQU011027073.1:37085-47411 GCA_032191745.1 Picea mariana | reverse complement strand
CCTCTGCTTACCACCCTCGTCTCCCGCCGACATCTGTCCCCCACTCTGCCTCTCTCCTCTACCTGTCACATCTCCCATTCCCTCTCCCGCTCCCTCACACCTGTCTCCCACTCATCACCATCACGGCCCTTCGCTTTCCCCGCTCCGCCTCTCATCCCTCACCATCTGTATCTTCCTATTCCACAACACTTCCACCATGTCATATCCCTGTTCCCGGGCCTGTTGCCTTGCGACCTCCTTGTCGCCGTTTCACACCACATCCCCTCATTGTCTGTTGTCCCCAGCCTCCGTGTCCCTTCCATCTGGCTACCTTTTGTCTGTTGATCGCGCCATCATCTCATCCTCGTCCGACTGCCGAGTCCCTCTGCGAAGGTCCAGCTCAGCTCCAGAAGGGGGCCATCGCGTCCTCCAGGTGCCAAGTTTGACTTGCGCCAGTCCTGATCCCGAGAAAGCAGTTATTAAGGTTGGTGGTAGCAGTTGAACAACGCTTCCACCATAGATGGAGGCTCAGAAAGGATTGTCAGCTAGTCGTTCATCTGCAGGCCCCTCTGATAGCATCTTATAGAGCCCCTTCTGACGAGGAACTGCATGGGCAAACTGACAGGCAAAGGCCAGACGTGAACCTTTGCGTCTAATAGAAAGATGCGTGCACAGACAGACTGCATGCGCAGTCTGTCCGAAGTGACCTAGACGCAGTGCCATGGAAGCCCAAGCGAGTTCCTGTTGCTTACGAAAGTTTTGAGTATATGTATGGAGTTTTGTAGTTTTAGATAGAGGTCTTTGGTTGAGCAGAGCTCCCATTTTGTAATATGTTTTAACACCAGAGCCGTGTCTGGTTATGTAATTAATTTGAGACTTTCAGTTAATAGAAGCCAGTTTCCTTTCACATCTCTGTAAATCCTGTGTCAAAACAGTCGGAATTGGAGGATCCAGTCAAGGATTGCTATGTTGTTCTGATGGAGGTTTGATCAAAGCGGTATGGTGATCAGTTTTACTCAGTTTCTTATGTTGCCTTTTTCCTCTCACACTGAATAACTCGAAATTGGAGGATCCAGTCGAGTTGTTGTGGCTGCCCGGTGATGGAGGTTCGATCATCGCGCTGTTGTAACTGTGTCATTCTGGCATATTTCAGTGTCTAAAACTTGGGCTCGAAGCCATCATCGAGCCTGAGTTTATCTTCTTTCAAGCTGCTAGAAGGCCGGATGCCCATAGCAGTCTTGTTCTCGTTTTCTCACCAAGTCTTCCCTCTGCTTGCTTTTAAACTCAATCCACTGACGGAAGTTAATATGGTCCTCACTTCCCTATGCATTTCTTGTCCGATTCTGTGTTGTAACATTTTCTAGTGTTGAGTTTTGTTCATTGACCCCCACCCATTTAAAACCAACATCCACTTGTGACATAAACTGATGGGTATCAGGCTCATCCCTGCTGCAATCCAGGGGTGATTTCTGGTGCTAACAGATGCTTCCCAACAACACTTTTACCAGTTGAATGGCATATCTCTGTGTTTATAGACAGTGGTACACGTCTCTAACCTAAAAACCTACTTGTTGCAAACTAAAGAAAAAAAGTATGAAATCGAGTCTCCCCAAAACCCTTAAATACCAATCCAAACTTATTATCCCAAAATTGTAAGAATACTTTTACCTGTGTGTTATCCTCTATCTCTTCTTTCCAAGACTTTTTGAAACACCTCAAACAGAGCTTCCCATCAAAAGTTATTACTATTTCAAGTTCACATATCTTGTAATACCCTAATTGGGGACTATTATGCAAGCGTACCATGTCACTAATGTATCTCTAAATTTTTTGTGGCTCTAAGTCTGACATTTCATCTTGTAACACCCCTTTCTAAAATCCCACAGGTCCCACTAAATTTGGGCTTGCCAATCAGGAGTTATGGCCACTCTCCCAAAATGAGTGGATTTTGGGGCCATCTAGGTGAGCAAACTTGTACAGATTACCACACTATCAATTTTTTTGTTCTACCTTTGAAATTTGGACCTTATACAGCCTAGCCTATCTTCTTTCCAAGACATAAGTAGCATGCAATTTGGACCTTAAACAACCTTACATGTCTTCTTTCCAAGACATAAGTAGCATGCAATGGAATCCTTAGTTATTATTGTTACACTAAAACTCCTTGTTTAAGCATGATTTCAAGACCATACCAAAACCCTATCTTGTATGCCATGTACCTATGAAATATAGCGAGCCAAATTTGAAATTTGGACCAAAGATGCTTCATTGTTCCTACTATTGCCTCCCACCAATCTCGCTCAATTTGGAGTTTCTAAAGAAGAGAAATAACAAAAATGGTGAAATGACTCCTATCCGCTCTGATACCAAATGTTATGAACCAAAGAACCATATAAATATAAGAAATCACCAATTTCAATAATGCCATGCCTAGAACAAGTGAATGAGTGAATAATAAGCCTCTCCAAAGGGGCAACCTCCAGTTACAAGATATCCAAAATTCAAATGCACAATATGAGATGAAAATTCAAATGAGTCCCTTTAATGTATATATAGGATATAAAGAGGGCTAAAAGGAAATAATTAACCTAAATGAATATAATAAATATAATGATAATTAATTAGGGGTAGGACTTAGTGTGAAAATTCCCAAGCCCTAAGTGACTAAAGTCCTTCTGATCTCAATCAAACAAGTTGATTGTTGAATTAAATTATTGTAGAAATAAATTTCAGACCATAGCATTAATCACACAATAGCTGGAAATCAAATAGTGGAAGCATAAAAATTAATTTCACACAACACAAGTAATTACTCCTTCAATAATTGTTTTTCAGTTCTTCGAAAAACTTACAAGGAAACCTCCACAAGCTATCCAAAAAAGCACTAAATGAATACCAAAAACTCACCTTGAACTTGAGTGGGACAAACTGACAAGAGAGTACAACCTGCTGAAAAAACCATCAACAACAGTTTTTTGTTATACGACATTGTTATATGGATTGTACAGCTATTGTATGGCACTGATGTACAGATTTTGTACGACTGTACGAATCCATACAATTATGGTTGTACAACTATAAGGACTTTCGGTACTGCTGTAGGAATTGTGCGCTGCCTAGAAACGCGTTTTCTTGGCTGCCTACACTCTCTCTCTCTCTCAATCACTCAACCTGCTCAATTGCTCACGTGTTCTCTTGTGTGTTTGAACTCTTTCTTGACCTGTCTTTATAATTTTAGCTGAGACCAAAACCCCAATCTATTTCTGAGATAAATCCTAGTCTAAGTCATGCATGCATGAAATACACATTTTAGACTCAATTGCTAAAAATAAGACTTTCACTTTTTAACTAAAGTGAATTACAAAATAGAATTTAATTTTGAGAATAGAATCAATTTTTGAAAATAAAATTACTTTTCGAAAATATCTCGAACTACTTCTCACACGTTCACGTGGAACCTGCAGAAGTTCTTGTTCGAGCTATAATTCTCAACACTCCCTCTTAGTGACGAAGGGATTCTGCACCTATCCAAATCTATCTTCGAATGCCTAAAACTTCCCTTTTGCAAAGGGCTTGGTTAGAATATCAACAACTCCCTGTTGATCCGTAGGAATATACTAGAGCTTCACTGCTCCCTTCTAAACCATGTCTCATATGAAGTGATATATGATCTATATATGTTTGGACTTGTCATGAAACATTGGATTCTTCACATCCATCTGATGTATCCTCCATCCCATAAATGAAACCAAGGACATAATTGTTCTGATGGAAGTGTACCTGGCGACTAGAGAAAATGTCTCCTCGTAGTCCACTCCCTCTCTCTGGGAGAACCCTCTCTCCATAAACCTCGCTTTGAACTTCTAAATGCTTCCATCTGCAACATGCTTGATCTTGTAGATCCATCTGAAACTCACAACTAACTTCCCCTCCAATCTTGGCACCATGTCCCAAACATCATTCTTCATGATGGAGTTGTATTCCCCCATGGCATCCGCCATATCTGCTAGTCTAGTACCTCCTAAAAATTGGAAGGCTCGAAATCTAGAATGTTGCTCATCAATGTCATATAGTTGGAAACTTCTTTGAAGGTCTGCTCTCTCTGAATATGCTCCTAAGAGTCTCAACATGCTCATGAGCATCCCCCAATGTCTAACTGAACAATCGAGGTCTCCTGACAGAAGTGGAAGGGATTCTTGTCTCCCCTTGTTCACCTAAAGGCTGCTATATCGCCCTGGAAATCACTGGTGGCTTCAGCTCAACCTTCGAAGCTTCCTACCCATCCTCTGCGACAAGAGTAGGCTCATGAGACTTCTAGATGCAAAGTCTTCCTTAAACTTTACATCCTTGCTTACTATTGTCTTCCTCTACTCTGGAATATAGACCTTGTAAGCCTTTGAAGTCTCACTATAACCCACAAACAAACCATTCCTGCTAGAGGGCTCCAACTTGGTCCTCTTCTCAACTGGTACATAGATATAAACTAGACAACCAAAGATGCTAAAATGACTCACCTTTGGCTTCACACCAATGAATGCCTCCTCTGTTGTCTTTCCTTCCAAGATCTTATGAGGACACTGGTTTTGAATGTAGATTGTTGTGTTACATGCCTCAACCCAAAGAAACATGGGCAAGTCCCAATCATGTATCATGGCTTTAGCAACCCCTGTGATGGATCAATTCTTCCGCTCAACAACCCCATTCGGTTGTGGGTTGTATGGAACTGTCAGCTCCCTCTTGATTCCTGCCTCTTTGTAGAAACCCTCAAACTCCTTGGAGGTATACACTCCCCCATTGTCCAATCTCAAGACTTTGATCTTCTTCACTATCTGGTTTTCAACTAGAGCTTTGAACTCCTGAAACCTGCTAAAGACCTCATCCTTGGTCTTTAAGAAGTAGATCCAAGTCTTGCGAGAGAAATCATAAATAAAGGAACCATAATACATGCTTCTTATTATTGATGCTACTAACATCGGTCCACAAACATCCGAATGTACTAGGTCTAAAATCCCACTAGACCTATGCTCGTTGCTTGGGAAAGCAGCCTTAACATGCTTGCCAAGCGAGCACCCTCTACATACACCATACTACTCAATACTGAACTCTGGAAGACCTCTAACTATCTCCCATAGAATAGGCAACGCCTTGTGATGCAGGTGCCCCATCCTCTTGTGCCACAACTCGCACAAGTTGTCACTATTATGCACCAAGACTCAAACAAGTTCACCCTGCAACTTGTACAAATTACCTTCTCTAACCCCTATTACTTGAGTTGTATCTGGTCTAGAATCCTTCGACCTGATGAGGACCTTCTTGTTCTTGAATTCAACTACAAATCCCTTATCCTCCATGATTGAAACTGAAAGAAAACTCTTCCTCAAGCCTAGTACAAACAAGACATCCTCAAAATCTAAAGAATTACCTGACTCGAATTGGAAGGGAATAGTACCAACTCTTGCTACTGGGTACTTGGCATCATCACCAAGCTCAATCTATACTCTTGAGTCCTGCTTCTTCAGACTAGAAAACAACTGTCAAGTTGATGTCAGATGTCAAGATGCCCCATTGTCCACATACCACACATCCCTGGGAATCGTGTTGGTAGAAAGGCAAGATACCAACAAGAAATCCTTCTCGATCTTGGCAACAAACTTGTTCATCTGAGTTTCTATAGACGAGATTGACTCAAATCCTTTCCTAGTTATGAGGTTGAATTCTCACTCTTTCCCTTACCCTTGTCGGTTCCTTTACCTTTGCTCATATTTGATTGGCCAAATAGGGCTAGATTCTCATCACCATCCTTCTTATCGACCTTTGACTCCATTCAAGTCTCCTCCTCGGTAAAGTCATCCCAAAGCCTCTCAAAGTCGAGAAGCTTTTCCCAAGCACAAATACCTTTGACAAATCATTCCCATGAAGCTAGGGACACTAATCAATGCCATGTTCACTAGCTCTCCATCTTCAAGCTTCTCCCCAACATCTGCAAGTTGATCAGGAATCTGTGTGGTATTCATAAGGTAACTAGTGACTGTGTCTAATCTGGTCATCACTATGGTTCTGAGTTTGTTCCGCAATATCATCTTCATGTTTATGTTCTAACTATGGTAGAGACTAACCAGGGCATCAAACATCTCCTTCATTGTCTTCTTCTTGGACGCATGAGGGATCAGGTGATCCTTTATGGCATCCAAGATCATCCACTTGGCCTTCACTTCTCTCTTGTCGTGAACTACCAACTCCTGCAGATCTATAGGCGAAGTAGCAAAGTTCTTGACAATATCCCACAGAGATCATTCTCTAATAGTAACACTGTAACCCTCGTCTTCCATGATAAAAAAATTGAGGCACCATCCAATATGTCCTCAAACCTGAGGCTGAATGATGCCATCTCTGAGATCCACTACACAAATTCACGAATCTGAAAATGAAACCTTGAAACCCTCTCACTGTTGGTCCTTCTTCGTTGCAGTTGATTTACCACTGCAAATCCTCAAGAATTTCAATCAAAAAACTAAGCTTTGATACCATGTGAAAATTTCCAAGCCCTAAGTGACTAGAGTCCTTATGATCTCAATCAAACAAGTAGATTACTAAATTTAATTATTGCAGAAATAAATTTCAAACCATAGCATTAATCACACAATAGTTGTAAATCAAATAACAGAAGCATAAAACTTAATTTCACAACACAAGTAGTTACTCCTTCAATAATTGTTTTCATTCCTTCGAAAAACTTACAAGGAAACCTCCACAAGCTGTCCAAAAAACAACACTACACGAATACCAAAAAATCACCTTGAACTTGAGCGAAACAACCTGACAAGAGAGAATAGTAACTACAACCTGCAGAAAAAAACCAAAAACAACAATTTTCTGTTGTACAAACTGTACAGCTACTATACGACATTATTGTATGAATCTGTACTGTTATGTCCGTACAACTATACAGACTTCCATATTGTTGGATGTAACTGTGCACTCCCTGGAAACGTTTCTTTCCTGGCTCTCTCTCAACCTGCTCAACTACTCATGTGTTCTCTTGTGTGTTTGAACTAAAGTGAATTACAAAATAGAATTTACTTTTCAACTATAGTGAATTACTTTTCGAAAACAAAATCACTTTTCGAAAATAGAATTACTTTTTGAAAATATCTCGAAATACTTCTTGCACATTCACATGGAACCTGTGTGGAAGTTCCCGTCCGAAGAGATATCAACACTTGGGGGCTTAAGAAGAGCATGCCCAGAGATATTATAGAGGGAGACGTGTGAGAAAGCATGGACTGAGGATCTAAGTCTGAGAGGAGGTCGTGGTGTTTAAAGGCAAAGGGTGTAACAAAAAGTTTCGTGGGAGTGGTAGAGGTCCACACAAAGTTTGTGTCTCCTTAGGAGAAGAAAGCCCACTTCTTACGACAGAAAAGGTAACGATAAGAATTTCGAACATGGGGTACGATGGGGGGTCATATGTGTGGGAGAAATAGAGTTGTTTATGGAGAATTTTGCATTCCTCCTTAAATCAACGATACATGGGACAAGAACTAGGGGAAGGGGCATGTGCATGCTACCAGATGGAGTGGGGGTACAAGTCAAGGACTACCTCAACTAGAACCTATAATGAACAATAGTTCAAACTTCATTTACAAGAAACTATCCAACATAAGAAGGATAGAGTTGAAATTCATATAGGACAAATATTTATATAACTGATAATGAATGAATGGTTGAAGAACTATACACTTATAAGCATTGATTAATGAGGGTGAAGGGTTGCATCCCTTTGTTTATTAATTATTATCATTATTATTATTATGTAATGTTTATTTATGTGTTTTATATTCATTACATTGCCTCCCCCCTCAAAGATGCTTTGTTATTGAAGCAAAAAAGAGTTACGTCTTCATTCTAGCTTGTAATGCTTTCACATGATACTATGTTCTTGATATTGTCATAGTTAAAGAAATGAGGCAATATGATCTTTGAAGTACTAAACAAAATTGTACTACCATTGAAGGGTCAATCCACCCTAGTTCGATCTTCTGTGGAACTATATGCTTATAGGGTTCTTGGATAGAACTTTTTGCATGTGATCCAAAAAATCACTAATATTTTGAGACCAAATTGCATTGAAATTGTTCTTATTCAAAATATAGGTCAAATATTAACTTTGTTCAAAGCAATGTTAATACATTGATAGGTTAAAGTGTTGACCCTCGTGATTAGAATGTCGATAAGGTGTCCTTGTAACATGATCTTTCCTTACCATAATTTTTGAGTTTTCCTAATTCACCTTTGGTATTATGTCTTCTTCATATACTTGTGTTTCTCTATTGATCATTGATATTTTATTAGTAGAGACACTTGGATTTGCCAAGGTTTTTGTATCTGTCGTTTTCACTTCAAAGTCAAAAGATATCCATAATTCAACTTGATCGTCATTGCCTCCTTGTCAATCAATGAATCTTTGTTGATAAGTTGTTCTAATTTTTCATGTTGCATCTTCTTTTTATTTTTTAGCTTCTTAATTTGTGCAATCAAGTTTTCACTATGATCTCTGAGATGAGAAATTTCTTCATCTTTATTAGCTATAACATTGTCAAGTTTTTCCACATCTTTTGTAATGACTTTTGATTATTCTGAAGGATCGCATCTAATACATCTTTCAAGTCTTCTAATGAAGGAATGAGGGAATTTCCGGGCATGACTTTATTGTAAATCCCTGCAAGGTTATCTTCTTCTTCTTTTCCTTGGAAATAACTCCTCAAGAAACTCCCACGCACTTCCACTCAATCTGGTACCCAATGTAAAGCAAGCAATGTAGACCTATGGGAATCAAATCAAGGACCTACACAACGCATCGGATTACAAGCAACATCCTAGCAACAATGGCACCAACATATTGAGGTGACCCATGGGGCTAGGTTATCTTCTTATAAGAGAATGTCAAAACTTTCTTCTTCATGTCTAAGATGAAGGTACCCAATGTTTCCATCTAGGTTAAACCTAGAATCATTTGAACATCTTTTCCAAACATAGATGTAACGTTGAGTTGGGGTATGAAAATATAATTGTCAATTCTGAATGGTAGATTGTTTATTTCATATTGTTTTTTGTGTCAATTGTTTATTTCATATTGTTTTTTATCCCACGCATCTATCTCTTTGATTGCACTTAACTCGGAAATTAATAATTGATTAACAATATCAACATTAATGCAATTGTCCTCATCACTCGAACAAATAGTGATGCTAATATCTCTCCCTGAATAGTCCCCCCTTAATTTTTAAGGGAATAATAGCACCTTTTTTATAATCATGACTAAATCTTCCTTCCTTTTTGATGCCACATCCAATTTCAATAAGTGGGTGAATGAAGTGCGAGGGTCACTATAGAATATATATATACTTTGTACTCCTTTTCGTTTGAGACTTTTTTTTATGCCAAGTGATTTGATTAATGGTACTTGAACCTTTGTGTTGATACTCCTTTAGTAGCTCAACTTCAAAAAGTGTTCATTTTAGTAGATTTGGCACTTTTTATTATTAAAAAAAAGGTTTACTCTCTTTGATACACATACACACACACTTTATTAGTCAAATTGGTAAATACTTTCCCTATTAATATTATATTTGACATATTTGCTTTACACACACACACACACATGTATCCCTTTTTGGTGTCTAGGTGAATGGGTCCTTTCAACCTTCTTCATGGGCGAATGCCCATACATACATTTAAAGTTTATATCAACCTTATATTTAAACCTTGTCTTCTATAAGAAATTTCAAATGGATGTTGTTTTGCCTTTTTGGTGTCTAGGTCGATATGTGTGTGTGTGTGTGAAATGAGATGTACACAAATGAAATGAGAATGGTAATCTCATGCACCTAAAAGGGGGGAGTACATTGACGAAACTCTCTTGCAACTTAAGGGGGGGAGTACATTAATGAGTGTGTTGTCGTCCTTCTACACACTTGCAAACGTGAGCTAAGTCCTGCTCACTTAGTGTGTCCTTGGAGGCACAATGCCTAGGTTCAAAGCCCACGTTATCGCTTTGACTTGAACCTCTGCCGTCTAGGCTCACTCCTAGGGAAGCCAAGGGGGATAGTCCCTAGTTTCTAGATAAGTTTTAAAGTTATGTTCTAGGAGTTGATTTTAGTTTGTTAAGGTTTGGGGGAGTCTAACCAAAGATGTTAAGACAGCAATGCAAGATGCAAGATTAGTATGTTAAGCAAGCCTTTTCATAGGGCAACTAAGACTAGTGCCTAAGATTGGGCAAGGGTTCTGTTGTCGCCCTAATGCACACTTGCAAACGTGAGCTAAGTCCAGCTCACTTAGTGTGCCCTCGGA
>JASDQU011027073.1:14586-25284 GCA_032191745.1 Picea mariana | reverse complement strand
GGGTACATATTGTGATCATCTAAATTGTTATATCTTTTATCTTGCAACTATCTGTTTAATCTTTCATGGTGATATGATATATTGGTTCATGCTTTACTGAATATCTTGTTGATCAATTTATCATTGTTGTGGTGTGGATAAAGCAAGTGATTGAGTATCCCACTTGGGGAGGCATAACTTGTTTTCATCCTTGAGTGCTTTTATGGTTAGATGCCAGTGAAGGCAGTCCAAGTGGAGTAAGTGCCACTTGGGGCATGCTTGGCCCTAGGGTGTGAAATCTTTTGTATCTTGTATATCTTGTACCTATTGTATCTTTGTATATCTCATATTGTTGTAAACTTGTGTAATCACTTGTATAATTCTAATCTTGTGGGGTTTGGGTAGTCTGTTTTAATTGTAAAGTATATTGTAACGAACCACCCTTACACATAGTCGACCCCATTGCCCAACCTTAGGCACTAGTCTTTAGTTGACTTAGGGAAAGGGCTGCCTAACATTTAGACTTAGACTTGCACTTGCATTTGCTGCTTGTCATCCTAGGCTAGTTTCCCCTTAGCCTCTAATCAATTGAAATTAACTCCTAGAACATTTAACTTAAAATTAACTTAGCAACTTAGGGACTACCCCCCTTGGCTTCCCTAGGAGTAAGCCTAGACGGAAGAAGTTCCGGTCAAGGTGACAGTGTGGGCTGGAACTTAGACATTGTGTCTCCTAGGGCACACTAAGTGAGCAGGACTTAGCTCATGTCTGCAAGTGTGCATAAGGGCGACAACAGATCCTCTAGTAAAACCAGGGATGTTAGACTTCCTAGCATCTTGCATGTTTTTATCAGTTTTGATAGCTATGTCTTGTGCTGCTTTTAAATTCTGAGGGTCCTTATCCCTTAAGGTATCCCTTAAGGCATAACTCATTTCACCCTCAAAAGCCTCCATATAATATATCAAGATTGCAACATCTGAGGGTTTTATATCATCATAAAGACTCTTCACCAAACTGTTAAACTTAGTGTTGAACTCTTCAACGGTTTCATTTTCTTTCTTGTGGCTAGAAGTGAGGGCGGCTAACTGAAACCTATGTTCCTTCTGATCACCCCATCTCTTCCTAAATTCTTCCAAAATGGAATCAAGGTTGCTAAACTTTGCTGGATCAAACTCAGTAAACCATTCAACAACATCACCTTCTAGTGAATACACAAATAGGGTCATTTTTACATCTTCTTCATTATGACCTGTACAATATCTTTCAACACACATCTGGAAATTCAAGATGTGAGACTTTGCACTGATTGCATTGTTTCCCTAAAATGTAGGTAATTTGTCTATGGCCTTCTCAGGGACTTGGTGTGGGGCACCTTGGATTGTTGCAAAGTTCAAGGGCCTCAAAAACACACTCATGGTTGCGTTAGTAGTATTTGTGGGATTATTCACAGTTGGTTGATTATTCGTTTGGAACAAGAATTGAATATTAGTGAGTGCTTCTTCTCCAAGACTTTCAAGTAGCCTCCTAGGAGCAAGGCGATTTATCCTCCTCCTATAAACCTTTTCGGGTTCAGGAAAAGAGTAAATCAAACCTTGTGCAACGCTCCTAGTAATATACCTGATAGATTTGTTCAATGGAGTCGCCACTTGGAAATGAATCACACGAAATCAACCAATGCAAGTTCAAAGAATTTTAGGGACTAAAGTTTTTTTTAGTTCTTAAAGAATAAGTTAAGTCGTTTTGACCAAGGATAAATGACTTATCCCCGGCAATAGCGCCAAAGATGTTGTCGTCCTTATACACACTTGCAAACGTGAGCTAAGTCCTGCTCACTTAGTGTGTCCTCGGAGGCACAATGCCTAGGTTCAAAGTCCACGCTGTCACTTTGACTTGAACCTCTTTTGTCTAGGCTAACTCCTAGGGAAGCCAAGGGGGGTAGACCCTTGTTACTAGATGAGATTAACGTTTAATGTTCTAGGAGTTGGTTTTAATTGGTTAAATAGTCAGGGGGAATCTAGTCTATGATATTAAGCAGCAAATGCAAGATGTAACAATAAAGTATGAACAGTCAGGCCTTTTCCTAGGACAACTAAGACTAGTGCCTAAGATTGGGCAAGGGGTCAGCTAAGTTAAGGGGGGATTCGTTACAAGATAGTTGCAAGTTTACAAATGTTACAACAAGATAGATACAGCTAGATACAAAGATACAGAAAGGATATCTAAGATATACAACAAGATTAAGCTAGATACAATAAATACAAGATGTACAAATAATGACTAACTAGTTGCTTGCATGTGCAAGAAAAGAAGATATTCAAGATAAGATAATCATTCAACACATCAAGCCAAGCATGCTCGCAATAGATCTTACTCTATTGGACTGCTTATCAATGGCATAAAGATGCAAAACACTCAAGACCCAGTCAAGAGAGTGCCTCCAGGTGGATGCACAACTTCTCGATGGATCACACCACAAATACAGGAACAACAATAAAGATGAAAAGTTTGAAAAGTAAAGTGCCCAAATGATAAAGATGTAACCACTTAGATAATATTTCTACAACACATAAAAGACTTGCATGTGAATGTAAATATGAGATCTGTATGCTTGCAAGTGTAAAATGTAAATTGCCAATGTTCTAGACCAAGGATTAACTTAAGTGATTAAGTGAGAATTATTTTAATCCTATCTAAGTGTCAACCCAAAACTTTCCTCCCCCAGTTACCAAGTGACTGCTGGATGCTCAAGAAGTTAGGCAGCGAGTCCCACCCTAGCTTCACAGGTCAGTCCTAAAATCTGAGTACTCTCGGAAAGGACGCCGCGCGTCGTGAGACCGTCCCCGGCCTAGCACCTTCTGTTGCCTTCCTTCGACCCCGTTTTAAATGGCAAAGATGGTTGGTAATGGTGTCCTATTAAGTCTAATAAATTAAGTATTAAACCTATGAGCTAAGTGTTGAAGTGTGTTTGAGTGCTTATAGCTTGCTCAAGAAATGCCGAAATACTGAATTTGAAAGATATGAGTGTGAACTCTTAAACAGTGAAATTGCAAGTTAAGTCCTTAATTTATGAAGTTATTGCATGTAAATGTTAAGAACTGAATATGCTTTTGAAACTGAAAACGATGATTGTGAAGGTTGAAGCCTTCAAAGGACAAGATTTGCAAGTTAAATGCTTTAGCGAGATTGTTGCATGTGAAACATAAAGCAATGGAAATAACTTGCGGAAACGTAAATGACGAATGTTTTAGGCCTTTATGAAACCCAAGTTTGCATGCACATGTGTGTAAGATCAAGATTTAAGAATTAAAAGACTTGCATGCAATGGAAACTAAAAGATTAATCTAAGCCTCCACGGGCTCTAACTAGCAATTAGATGTGAGATCTATTC
The DNA here is from genome assembly GCA_032191745.1 of Picea mariana. Taxonomy (NCBI): domain Eukaryota; kingdom Viridiplantae; phylum Streptophyta; class Pinopsida; order Pinales; family Pinaceae; genus Picea; species Picea mariana. The sequence goes on along the minus strand of JASDQU011027073.1, from coordinate 21,917 downwards.
TAGATGATTTTAGATTTAAGTATGCATATAAGAAATCACAACTAAACTATCTAAATTAAGCAAGGAAATACAGAAAGGAAATCTAATTAAACTTGCAAAGTAAACACTGAAAGGAAAAGTATGCAAGCCACTTGGGTACACTCCTTTGGGCTTGCTTACAGTGTTTAGATGAAAGAAGAAGAAGAAAGACTGTTACCACTTGGAAAGGAGGTACTGGAAGGTGTGTCGTGCTTGAAATTTNGATGATTTTAGATTTAAGTATGCATATAAGAAATCACAACTAAACTATCTAAATTAAGCAAGGAAATACAGAAAGGAAATCTAATTAAAATTGCAAAGTAAACACTGAAAGGAAAAGTATGCAAGCCACTTGGGTACACTCCTTTGGGCTTGCTTACAGTGTTTAGATGAAAGAAGAAGAAGAAAGACTGTTACCACTTGGAAAGGAGGTACTGGAAGGTGTGTCGTGCTTGAAATTTGGGCAACATGTACCCTTAGCCTGGCGAGAACCTGCAAGAATCAGCAAGCTATTGCTCTCTGATTTGTGTTGCAACACACTCAACAAAGTTATGAAATTTCTGTTTTTTAATAGAAACTTCCCACATGTAAAAACCAGAATTTTATATTGAATTATTGACCTCTCTAAGCAAGTTAGATACCAAAATAAGAATATGATAGGAGGAAGAAGAAGAACAGAAAATGCTTGTGAAGTTTTAGTGCAACTCCTTTGCATGTTGATATCCAACTGAATTGAATCTATCAAGATGATTAAGGCTGAGACTATGCTTCTTTGATCACTATATGGGCATGAAGTCTTTGCTCAGGCTTGGGTTCAAGGCTTGGTTACTGCTTTGGTACCATAGGCCAACAATAACCATGAATGATTTCAACTTTCAAGTGACTCTGCTTCTATTAGCAGCAATAGATCAACCTCTACAGTGTTAAGATAACAATGCATAGTCTCTGGACTTGCTTTCCAGACAAAACGAACAATGCTGCCAGCTCGCTATGCCATGTTTAGACAACAAAAAGAACTCAGCTCAATGTACCTTCGGTTGCAATCACCATAAATATGTACTCAAGCTTCGACTATAGTTTTCATTGCAAAGCACTGCTCATCAATATGTATGTATTCTTCCTGTTAGTTTTTTGTAGCTTGGAGGTACTTCTGCATTGGCGGTGCCTAGCATTCAAAAGTGACTGAGCAAATGTCTCTCTCTAGTGACTTGACTTTATAAAGTTAAGTGGGGTCTTTTATTATTTAATGAGTAAAAGTGATTTTAGAAAGTTTGGGTCACTTAAGTGATTTAAGTGAACTGAATGAAAGATTAAGTCATGTCCGTTGATCTTGTGGAGCAAGATTGAATCTCAGCCATTGAGATCTAGGGTTAGGGTAGTTACTCATGAATGAGTAAATGAAAGGAGCATTTGAGAGAGTGGGGCGCACTTTTCAAGAGAGATTGAGAGGGAAAGTGAAGTGGGAGGGGTGCATTAGCTGTGGAGGTTGATTCGTACTTGGTAGGATATCTAGCCATCAGATTGCAGTGAGATCAGTTTCAGAGGGAGGCCATCTACTAGAGCTTCATTCCTGTGGAGGGATTTTCAGATCTGAGCTGACAGTTGGCAGTTGGAGCAGATTTAGTGGTTCTGGCAGTTTGCATGAGGGGCGCACCATTATGGGGCGCATCTGTTGATTTAGAGCTTGTATATCAGCTCAGTTGGAGTTGCTATTGTATCAGGTTCTTTCATATATTGTATTTACTGTAACCCTTCTTCTGCTTTCCTCATATATACACACATATTCCAAATTGGTTTTCCCCGGGGGGGTTTTATCCAGGGTCATGTTGACCAAAAATACTTGTGTCTACAAATGCATGATTTAGTTTCTTAGATCTATTCATATTCAACAGTAAACGATGTTTAGGTGTGTTATGTTTATTTCGAGATGCATGTACTAATTTCTGGTGACAAAAACGACATGCTAGAGCACCCAAAATCGAGAACATAACCGTAACAAATCAGAAAAATACTTTTGGACTGTTGGCTGTTATAAAACAGCAGAAAAGAAATTAACTTATAGTTGAAACTTAGAGCCTTTCTTTGGTCAAAGACAGACCAAGAAGGCAAGCTGATAGGACCTGGAATTTTCACAGAAAAGAGCATAATTTCCAAGCAAACGTCATGAAATGAAGAAGGATTCAATACAACATATTCAAGTGCTTCAAAAATCAGAGTGACACATACAATGATACTTGGACTCATTACCTCATGGAGAAAGACCAACTGCTACTTCAGGACCAGGCTGGTGGGATGTGTTATCGCACAGTTTGTAGTTTAGGTCAAAAGGCTAAAGGATACGGGTCAAACTGGCAAAACAAGAACCTTCCCCACCCAATGTCACCTCGATGGGGAGTTTCTTTCTTTTTAGGAAGGTTAGCCCAGGGGAGATGTCCCCGGCAACCTGGGGTTTTGAAGAGGCTAAGATATAAGGTCAGAGTTAAAGTTTCCCCCTCACAGGTTACCACCAAAATCACAAGGTCCGAATAATCAGCCAATAATGAAGTATAGTCCCAAATGAGAACACCTGCCCGTAACAAAGCAACAATAGAAAAATATATGTGCAGGCCATATACAAAGGGTTAGCACTTCATATGACCATATGATATAGTTTAAGCAATATAAAGCAATAGATATTAATGAGATCAACGTTTTGTCAATTATCTATGGAAAGAGCATTAATTCATCAATAACTATCAAGATGACAAAGCCAACAATGTATTCAATCAACACTTCATTCAATAAATGCTTTAGATCATCACTCAATTGCTTGTAAAAGTCAAAAGCTAGCTGTGTCAAAAATAACCAACTATGACGTCAGCCTTAGTTAGGGTTAGGGTTTCAAGATTTAGGGTTTAAAGAGTTGTTTTGTACACTAAAGCTTCAACGTTGGAGATCAAAGGATCAGTGCCTAAGGGTTAATGGAGTCAACAGTTGATGGACGCAATAATTGAAGGGTAAAAGTCTTTCGAGGACTAAAGGGTAGGTTTTCAAGGTGCTGCTAAAGTAGGGCCTTGAAAGCAGAAACCCTAAGAGAGAGAGAGTTACTAGGTGTTGCAAAGGCAAGGCCTTGTGCTCTCTCCTCTTTCCTGGCAAACAACTAGCACAATAAGGAAATTTTAACCAAGACAAGAGGTTCTGATGAGGGAGACGTTGCAAAAAACAAGGTCTATCAACAAACCCTAGATTGGTACGGCCCTTGTGTAGTAAGCCTAGGCTAAGGACGTCTCACTCTTCTTGGCTTCAAAAAGGTACGGCTAGCATAAGGAATGAAGAAAACAAGTGTAGCTAACGCTAGGCTATATTTTCTTATTCAATGGTGTAGATACTGCTGCTGGTGATAAATGGATTGTGCTGAAGAAAAGAGGGGCCCTCCGGGGCCATGCTCAAGTAGTCTACCTCTTGGTACTCCATGTCTAGGACCTGTGGGCCTCAAGACGTGATCTCCTTAGTTATCCCTAGGGTAGGGGATAACAAAGCCCTTGGAGTGCTTACTCTCGATGTGGAGCTGGACCTTGTTCATGACACCAAGAATAACAAAAGTGTAAAGAGGATTTGGGATACTGTTCACAACTTACTTAAGTGCATTGAATACTACTCAATTCAATTGAATTGAAATTGATCTCTCCAATCGCAAGATCGTTGACTTTGCTAGCATCGAGGAGTATATTGCAAGGTTCAAGAACCTAAAAGATGACATTATTACATCTAGTGGCAAGTTAAAATCAAATTCAAAATATGTGAGTATTGTTTTGAATAATCTTTCTTCTACATTCAAAATTTTTTCTATCATATTTTATATCATTCCTCTTTTTCTCAGGGCTGCTGTTTTGCCTACTTTAGAGAATGTGTTTTCTAACCTTATCTGACATCAAGTCACCTTGAGGAATTTGGGTGAACTAACCCCGAGAGATCAAGTCATTTTAAGGCATCTACATCCTCACACAAGTTTTGAGTTTACAGGGGAAACTCCCAAATTCTCAAAGAAGAAGAGGTCAATGTGATCTTATTGCCATAATGAGGGACATTCCTTCAAGAGTTGTTTCCTTCATCTTCAGAAGATTGAAGAAATTGCTAGGCAAACAACTAGCAACAAATTAGCAATGGCCTCTTTCTAGACAAGGCTTGTTCTTCTAACTCTGCACTTCTAGTTGTGCACTTTTCTTTGTGATCTTCAACTTCTTCATAGGAATGAATTGCGGATTCTGAGGCTATGGGACATGTTATCGCACAATTTGTACTTCGAAAGATAGGAAGGGTAAAAGAGGACAAATTGACGTAACGGGAGACTATCCTGTCACTGTCACCTCAACATGATGTCTCCGGGGCTATGGGACATGTTATCGCACAATTTGTACTTTGAAAGATAGGAAGGGTAAAAGAGGACAAATTGACGTAACGGGAGACTATCCTGTCACTATCACCTCAACATGATGTCTCTATCTATTTAGGGTGGTAGACCCAGGGGAGACGTCCTCGGTGACTCGGGGTTTTGAGAAGGCAAAGGATAAAGGCCAAGGTAAAAGTTTTCCCTCTCACAAGTCACAACCGATCAGAAAGTCCGACTAAACAACCAATAAAGATAATAATAACCAGAAATGTACCTGCCTGGAACAAAGCAACAAGAAACTATATTTGCAAGGTCACTTGCTGGTTAGTACTTCATATAATTGGAGACTTTCTCAAATAAAGAAATTGACTAATATATTGATGAAGCAAATCAAAGATGTATAGTAGCAATTATCACAATATTTCACTTCACAATAAATGCTTTTAAAGAAGCTTCAAAATGAACAAGAACGATTTATCATCAATGTCACAATACCAACATTCATTAGAAGCAAAGACTACTATGCATTAGCCAATATTTCAATTGCTTACAGAAGTATTAAATGCTGCAAAGTTATGACTATAACACAAATGGATAATAGCAACAATGAGGTTAGTAGGTCAATCTAAGCTAGGGTTAGAGTGTGTTAGTAGTTGTTCAAAGATATTGGATGTTTGAAGGTTGTGATCAAAACACTCAAGTAAGAAGTCTTAGACCCGTGCATTCATAGGGAAAATGGAGTAAAAAATAGCTGCAAGAGTTGAAGGGACAATATGATAATAGTAGGGCCAAAGATAAGAGGAATTTGATGGTGAAGTGTTGGTAAGCCAAGGATTCAACCATCAAACCCTAGGGGAAAACAGTTTACTAAGGTGTAGGCAACCCTAGGCCTTAGCACGTTTTCCTCCTTCTTTAGCTCAATGACAAAGAAAAATCGGCTAAGGTGAAGGACAAGGGTCGGGTGTTGCAATGGCAATGCCCTAACAATGTCTTCAACATCAAAAACGGCTATGATGGAGAACAAGAGATAGGGTGTTGCAATGGCAAGGCCCTAGCAATGTCTCCAACAGAAAAAACGGCTCCTTGGCATAATCTAGTAGGGAATTAAAATAAGGACACCAACATGTGCTTATTTCCTAGGGTTTATTCCAGCAATTTCATTAACAAAATGTAAGTAAAACATTATAACCATTCAAGTAAGGGAAGGATTGCATAAATTCACTTACATTTACCAAGTATTCATCAAGCCAAACCCTAGTTAGAAACCTTCCACCAAGAAAAATAAGACACCATAAAAAAGCCTTCCTTCAACAAGTGCGCACTAGAATTTCAGCCAATAACTCTAAGGGCGCAAATTTCAGACCTCACCAAGTGGTGAGTGAAAGATGATGAGAAAAAGAGAGTTTTAACTCTCTATTTATAGAATGGCAATGACCTTAATTTTACTTTTAGGTCACAAAAGGCCAACATGGCCAAAAATACATAATAATACTGTTTTTACATTAAATGTCAAAATCAAACCCTAAATCAAGCAAAGATGAAGACGTCATGCCCTTTTAAGGTGACATTAGCCCCTTTTAGGGAAACATTGGCCTCCTGGGGAAAAACGTTTGGCCTTCTTGGGCCTCAAGAACATGCCACATGTGCCACTTTGGCACATAACTACCTCCCAAAACCTCCATAGCACTAGATGACGTCTTAAGGTGTCCTGGGTGACGTCATGGGCCTTCCAAGGCCAACGTCCTGGTGGAAAAGGCACACCCCCCCTGGATAAGGCTCTACCAAGCTGCCCCTGGTGGAACGTCCTCCTCTTCTCCGGTGCAAACCCTTTGATCTGTCTCTGCCCCCTGCTAGGGTCTCAGCATCCAACTGGTGGGATTTCAGCCCCATGGAGGTCCGAACTAATCATCTCCCCATGTGTACCTGTCCATCTGGGTACCTGCCATTGGGTATGGTCCTGAAACATCAACAAATACGCCCTCCATGGGCTCATAAGTCACAGTTATCATAGCAATGTCAATCACATCTAATCATCAAGTTTATTAAACATGTGCATAAAACCCCTTTTACCCGTGTTATCACACAGTTTGTAGCTAGGTCAAGTGGCTATGAAGTAGAAGGCCAAACTGGCGTAACAGGAACCTATCCCACCCAATGTCACCACGATGGGGAGGTTCTTTCTCTTTAGGGAGATTAGGTCCAGGGGAGACGTCCTCGGTAACCTAGAGTTTTGAAGAGGCAAAGGTTTAAAGGTCAAAGTAAAGTTCCCCCTTCACAGGTCACCACCAAAACAGATAGTTTGGCTAAACAACCAATAATGAAGTGTAGGCCCAAAGAACACTTGCCCGGGACAAAGCAAACCAATATATATATGTAAGCTATGATTCAATGGGTTAGTACTTCAATAGACTATCTGATATCAATGTATAAGCAATTGCAATAATAAATATTGACGAGGTCAATGTTTGTTAATATAGCAATGAAATAATGTTACTTCACCAATAAATATCAAGATGATATAGCAATCAATGTATCCAATCAATCCCTCATTCAATAAATGCTTTGAACACCATCCAATTGCTTAATAAATGAAATTTGCTGTGTCAAAATGAAATAACCAAGGGTGACGTCATCTTTTTAGGGTTAGTAGTTAGTTAGGGTTTCAATTTATAAGAGGTTTTGAGAGTTATTTCAATCACTTTCACTTCAACGTTGGAGGCTAAAGATCAGTGCCTAAGGGTTATGGAGTCAAAAAGGTGAAGGACGCATAAGTTGAAGGGGATGAGATTCAAAGGACAAGAGGGAAAGGTTTCAAGGTGCTGCAACAGCAGGGCCTTAAAGACAGAACCCTAGGGGAGAGAGGCTCACTCCGGTGTTGCTTAAGCAAGGCCTCGTGCTCTCTCCTCCTTCCCGGCAAACAGCTAGCTCAAAGACAAGTAAAATC
>JASDQU011027072.1:31911-46800 GCA_032191745.1 Picea mariana | reverse complement strand
TAATTATGGTTAACCATGACCATGGTTAACTTTAGTAGACCTTCTTATACTTTGGTTTACTATTGTTGACTATGGTTCACCATGGTTGATTGTGGTTGACCTTGACCATGGTTGAACATGCTTGACAATGGTTAACCATGGTTGACAATTATTGTTAATGACACTAACCACAACCGTGGTTAACTTTGCTAGACCTTGGTTGACTTTGGTTTACTATGGTTGGCTATGGTTGAGCATAACCTTCACTATGATTGATCTTGATTGACCATGGTTGACACTGGTTAACCATGTTTGACAATTGTTGTCCATAGATTACCATGGATTCCCATGACCGTGGTTGACCATGTCTATGGATGACATTCATTGTGTTTGACCTTAACTATGACTATGGTTGACCATTACCTTAACTATGGTTACCTATTATTGATCATGACCAAGAGTATGGTCTACTATGATTGACCTTGACCATGGTTGACTATGGTTCACCATGACTGGTTATGGCTAACTATGGTTGATCTTGACGTGGACCAAAGTTGAGTATTGTTGATCATGGTTGACTATGGTTGACCATGACCATGGTTGATTATGGTTGACTGAGGATGTCTATTATTGACCATGCCCATGGTTGAATTTCATAGACCATGTAGAGCTATGGTGGATCATGTTGATTATGTTTAACCATGGTTTACTATGGCACTATCGCATTCCAATGTTGATTAGGTTTTTTTTGTCACATTGCGACATCACATTTTGTTCGTCACATGAATTGGTAGGTTATGGTCATCACATTACAAGGTAGGGGTTTTGTTTGTGACATAATGGCATTGGAATAAGTATATCACATTCCGACAGTGGGTTATGTTCGTCACATTGCGATGTTAGGAAATGTTCGTCGCATTGCAATGTTGAGATATGTTTGATACATTGCGACATAGGGTGTGTACATCACATTGGGACAATGGGCTTTGTTTGTCACATTATGACATTTGAAAAAGTTTATCACATTGTGATGTCGGTATATTTGCGTCACATTGCAACGTGAGGATATATTTGACACATTGTGAGGACATGCATATGCTTGTCACATTGCAATGACGGGGCTATGTTTGTCATAATCCGGCATTACACTGTTCATCGAATAATGATGTTATTATGTTCATCACATTGTTATGACAAGGATATACTCATCACATTATGATGGGCATATGAAAGGTATGATGGAGGTAATGTTTTCCTAGGTGATGTATTGACAACCAGAATCATAAGTTGAGGAAAAGTCAAGTTGAGACTCATAGATGGAAGGATTAGAACACTACTTGGTGTTCTGCACATCCTAGGATTGGCCAGAAATTTGATTTTTGTAAGCAAAATGGACGATGCATGGGTAAAAACAATATTTGAAAAGAAAACCTTCAGGATGGTTGAGGAGCAATGGTGTTGCTTAAGGGAGTTCGGTTTGGAACTCTATATAATCTACAAGGAAACACTAATAGTGATGGGTGTAATAGTTCCATTGTTCCTAATATTGGAGTTGAGGAAGAAAGAAATCCTACAGTCTCTGGAGAAAAGGTTATGTTGCTGTTAGCGATAAAAAATGCACTGACATTGTTGAAAGAATGATGCCTAATATTGTAAAGAATATTTGAATAGCTTATCGGACTCCAAATGCAGATTTGAAAGCACCATTGGAAAGCTTAGGATTTGTAGATGTTGATCGACTATTCAAGCATGCAAAACGGACTCTCCATGACTGAGAAATTTGATTTTGAAAAAATCTGCGCTTTCACCAGCTAACCCGTCTTGAATTTTGCTAGTTAGCTGGTAAAAGCTCCGCCTTTCACCAACTAAGGAGCGGATTTTCGGGTAAATTAGCTGGTGAAAGCCTGTAATGACCAGAATACTCAAAATTTCGCCCAAATGAGAAATTTTCGAGCCAGAAAGAGATGAAACCTCTTGGAATAGATAGGTGGTGAATTATCAAGTCAGATTTAAATGCTACTTTTGTGAGATAAGGTCAGAGAGAGGTTGTTCAAACACGTTTGGCCTCATTTTAAAAGGTAGAATTTCAGGATTTTTGGCACACATCATCAAATTCGAATTCCACTTTCATAGGAACAGATCAAAGAGCCTTGGAAGGCTAGGCTACACTTCATCAACTTTCAACCAATGTTTGAAGACCAAAAGATAGAGATTGACCTCATCTTGAGGATCTCTCCTTATCCTTTGTAAATCAGTTTTGACTTTCTATTTTTAGAATATCAGATCCATTGTTTTAGGATCTGAAAACTGATTGTAAAAGGCTATAAATGCCTAGCTTTTCTAAGAGACAAGAGGTTCAAACTAGGATACATTTTTGTGCTACTATATAGACTCTTATTTACAGAATAAAATTGCAGTCTCGTTTCGTTTTCAATATCAGAAATATCCATGTTTCCATTTCTGTACTTCATTTCAGTTTATCTTAGCTTATGAAGACTGTTATCTCTTTATTGAGCTCATAGATTTGAAGTGAAGGATTTTCTTTCTATCTTGTATTAATCCCTACACTCAACTTTATTTGGCAATCAAGATTAGTGTTCTTCATCCTCTCCTTTCAAATTACTTAATCTGATTATTGTTTCCTGAAAGCACTGTTTCTTTAGATGTATGATGAGTTGTCTATTATGTTGATCATTAAAGACCCCATTGTTCCAAGCATACCTACACATTATTTTTAAGTTACTAAGCATCCTTAGCCTACAACCCTAAGGAGTTTCTTGGAGTGATAACAAATTGGCGTCGTTGTTGGGGAGAGGGGATTGAAGCCCAACTTCCTTGGGAGACGACAAGATCCAGCTTTGATGATAGACAAAGCTTAAACATCATTTGGTTGTAATCATCTATCTGGCGACTCCATGAAAGACGAATTTAGTGACGACTCCATGAAGGACGGATCTGTTGGCGACTCCACTAGTATATAAATGAATCAGATCTTAGCAAAGAGGTATGTGTTCTGCAATTTCTCAAGTATTTTTGGTTACCCTCATCCAGTACCTACTAGAGATGAATGGGAACATAGTATTCCCAGATTTTATGGAGAGAAGTGGGAAGTACCAGTTGAACATTTGCTGGATTTCCATGACTTTATTGACCGGCTTGAAATTATACATGAGGATGTTCAAATTAAGTTGTTCAAATTTTCATTAGAAGGGATTGCTCTTGACTGGTGTCGGTCTCTTCCAAGTGCAAGTGTCTGCTCTTTAGCTGATTTTCATGCTGCCTTCCATGTGTTTTGTAAAGACCATTTTTCAGATGACCTTCTCTATCCTGAATGTTGTCATGATTTCAATTTGTTGAATAAGGAATCAGATAGTTATGTGAAATATGCGACCGCAGAATATATATCTCACCATGATCAAGAGATAAGTGATCTTCAGGATGATAACCTTAATATAGATGCTTTTGATATTGTACCAAATGCATCTATTGTCTTAGGCTACCAAGAAAATCTGATTATCTCTTTTGAAAACTTGAAAAGTGAAGAGCAAATTGACAAGACAACAAGTGACAGTTTCAGATCTGTAGAGGATGATGAGGACGGCCTACAATTTCCAGATTTGCAGGGATTGTCTGATCTTCAGCAAGAACACAAAAATTATGATCAAGAATGTGTTGTTGCTGTAATTGATACTAGTCATGAGTCTCTTGATCCCAATTACAAAGAAGACCTAAATTCCGGATTTGAATCTGCAGCATATGTTATGGGCAACCCACATTTTTTAGACTTGCAGACAAAGGCAAATTGCAACAAATATGAAGAGGGTGAAGGAGAACAGAAAGAATTAGATCAACAGGTTATGATGCATGTTTTTCTGTCGGATGTTGAGCAGCTAACTTTGTATGAATTTCAAGATCCAATTGCCACATATGATGAGGTTTTACAGTGGGAAAATTTCAGTGGTCATATTCAAGATCAGATGTTTGGATTGTAAGTATGATTTTAAAGATAATGTTTTATAGGCTAACAGTCTGGATGTCTGTGACTTTTCTTGAAGATGGAATTCAATTACTTTCTTGGTTGCATTGGAAATTTGATGTTACTTGATCATTCTGCTCCTATTAGTTAGTGTAGGAGTAGATAAAAGAATAAGTTCGCCATACGAACAGCTAGATATTTTCAGTTGTTGAGCTCATAAATAATCAGAGCAGACTACCCACAGGCTACAGGTTTGCAGAGGATCAGTCGTACAAGATCAGTCATAAAAATGCACTGGTATTTCTGGAGTATCTCCTCAAAGTTCCATTCAATATGCCCATTTCTAAATATGTTTGGCCAGTGTTTTGTCTCCAAATATCTGTAGACCAAGCTTCCATTGATTGTTCTGACCTGCACTTCAAAACATTGTTAGTATTGCCTGAGTCTTAGATTTACGCTACCTTAATTTTGCATTGTTATTTTTATTAAAATAAAATGACAAATGGTGTGAATCCACATACCAAGTGCATTTGCAGACTACAACGAGAACGGAACTCTGCTGCACTGTTGAATACTCAGTCAACAACCTAAATGTGGTCTGTGGGGATGGCAATGCAAGTCTTCATCTATAGCCAAAGAGAATTGTGCCCTTAGATGCCTCAATGTCGTTTGCTATGAGCACATTTACGGAGATGATTCACTAGAGGAAGGGGAAGTAGACTACAAATGAGGACGAGAGTTCAAGTACTGTATGCACAGGGTTTATCAAGATTCAACACTGGACTAATTTGGTCTACAATCTGTAATCTATAGCTAGAAATGCCTCAAGGATGCAGTTTATCGGTCACTGTTTGTTTGTGCTAGTGCTATTTTACTGCACCTTCACATCTTCGACAGGAAATTCTCCTCGTCCAATTACAGATCATCATGGTTGGAATCTTTATGCGCAGGTGAATGTGCCAAATATTACAGCTCTACAGCCATATATCCCGGAAATAGAAAGGGACATATTTGGCACATTCACCTGCGCCAAAGAGATTGATTCAAATATGGAATTCAATGGAGGAGCATTTCAAAGAACGCCCAAGTAAATTGTTTGTAGGTTTTAAATGTATCACCAAGTGGATATGCCTTACGTTTTTGGATTTGCAGATGAGGAGGACACATGCACTTAAATTTTCATGAACAGATGGCAGATGGCAGAGTAGAGCACTTGGAAACATAAGATAAAGACAAATTCTAGATTTCTTGTAACAAATCGAATTGTCTTTTACTCCAAAAAGTTTGAGTCCAGCCTCTAAGAAAGCTCGAAGAGTTTTAAAACTGATTTGATTTTATTTTTATTTCTAATGATATCCATCAGATTTATTTCTAGCAAACCGAACATAACTGAGGGATAAATGTTTGAAAGAGATTGATTCCATATTTTTAGCCATTGAAATAGCAGACATAAGGTTCATTCCAGGGTACGCATGGTAATTGGATTTCAAGTGGCAGTCTAGTGCAGATTTTAAGAGGATAAAGGTCACAGATTTTGAGGCATAAAATCTGCTTGCTATCCGAGTTTGTGATGTTTATGCCATCTGTATAACAGTTGATAGTGCTAGCGAACATCCAAGGTGGCACTCTATCCTAGAATTTTGGAGCATTTTTCAAGGTCTAAAGTCAACTCTTTGCAGATGGATCAACACTTCCTTACGACAAAACCCTACTATGATTCACGTGTGGTGAGTAAATACTGTGAGAAAATGGATCCAACTCTGGCAGTTGTTGCATATAGGCGGGGCCAATGTGACGATGAACTTATTGATGTTACCAATAAAAATTCTCTGTTAAAACTCCAAGCCAAGTATGTTGTTGAGCGGATGGAGCTTGAGCTCTGGGAAAAAGTACCCACTCCTAAAAATCCATTCAGAAGGCAACTCATTGACCAGGTTGTATCGACTGCTTTACCAGAAAGTAAGAATCCAGATCAGGTCTCTGCAACAGTGAAAGCGTTCATGATTGTTGATCTCCCACATGAGTTGATTGAGCTCCTAGAGAAGATTGTGCTACAAAATTCTGATATCCTGTAGTGCTATTCAGGCCTGTGACATTGAAGGAACAGAGAGGGATCAAAATTGAATATGAGCTGGAGTTATTGAGAGTGTTGGAGAAGGGGTGACTGACCTCAAGGAGGGTGACGCTGTGCTTCCTGTATTTACTGGAGAATGTGGAGAATGCAGACACTGCAAGTCAGAGGAAAGCAACATGTGTGATCTGCTTAGGATTAACACTGATAGAGGGGTTGCGATAATTGATGGAAAGTCAAGGTTTTTAATTAATGGGAAACCGATTTACCACTTCCTTGGTACATCAACTTTCAGCGAGTTTACAGTTGTGCATGTCGGTTGTGTTGCCAAAATTAATCCAAAGGCTCCTCTTGACAAAGTCTGTATTCTGAGTTGTGGGGTCTCAACAGGGATGGGTGCGACTTTGAATGTAGATAAACCTAAGAAGGGCTCAACAGTAGCCATATTTTGACTCAGGTGGATATTCAAAGGAAGAAATTCAGTTTTTACAGAAGTAGATGGAACGTGAGGAGCATCCCGTTTTGCCTCTTTTCATTTTGGCAACAACGGAAGCAGGCAAATTAATCCGGATGAGCTTCATCAAATCTGCCAGGAATTTGGTATTGTTTAGCTTGAGGGAATGATCAAAGAAGTTGATCAAGAAATTTCCATATGCCCTAGCAAAAAGATCCTTCTTGCGCTGCTATTAATTTCCTACCATAGATAACAACAGTTGTGCATTTGGATTCCCTTTTGTATGCTCTGCAGCTGTGGTGTCATTGCTTAAGTTATTTCGATATCTCCAATTTGTTTTTTCCTCGCTCGCTTAGCATATCAATTCTTGAATCAAGCATTGCAGGTCACCTGAGGTTCAAACATCAAGTGTCGACAACACTTTATCGAGCAACTGCTGAAGAATCTAACACTCTATGCAGGATCATTGTTGCTCTGCATTATTTTCTTCTCAGAGATAAAACAGAGCTTTCACCAGCACAGAGGGCAAAATTATAACCAGTTAGCTGATGAAAGGCAGAGCTTTCACCAGCTAATTAGCAAATCTTAAGACGGAATAGCTGGTGAAACCTGAGATTGGCCAGCGAAGGTGTATTTTTGCCCAGATCGAAGTTTTTCTCAACCAAACATCCTGAAAATAGTTTCTAAAGATGCATATTGAATTTACAAATCAAATTCAAGATCCGGATTTGATAAAAAGGATGTTTGAAGAGGTGCCAAAGTTAGATTAGACACCTATTTTTGGGGCACAGAATAAGTTGTTTTTGCCAAAGATAGCAAATTCGATTCTATCATGATGAAAGCACATCTACGAGCCTTGGAAGGCTATCTGCACACATCAGAGGATTTAAAAATGCTTTGTATCTGAAGCTGCTACTGTATTGATACACGATCCAGAAAAGGTTTACAGAGACATGGATTGCAACTGGTGACAAATCATTTGCTCATGCTGTTTGGCCCTCTGTTTATATGGCCATGGCTTACATGGATCAGTTTGACCAAGATAAAGATGGAATGATAGAAAACGAAGGTTTCCCAGATCAAACATATGATGCATGGTCTATTTCAGGTGTCAGTGCTTATTCTGGCGGACTATGGGTGGCAGCCCTTCAGGCAGTTGTTGCCATGGCAGATGAAGTTGGTGATAAAGCTTCTGGAGAACATTTTCGAGCTAAATTTCAGAAGGAAAAAACTGTGTATGAGAAGTTGTGGAATGGCTCATACTTCAACTATGATAGCAGTAACAGTGGTTTAAAATTTGCAGTTGGGCATTTGGTTAGAAATTCCACATTTCTAGGATATATCTGGCACGTGATATCTTTGAGTATTGAAAGCAACAAATTGAAGATAAATTTAAATCCTTAAGATGCTTGTGATATAAATTGTTCAAGATTGAGGGAACAATATGCAGATTTTAATTTAGCAAAAGACTAGTGGCAGAGTTTTCAGAAACAGAATTTTAAGGGATCTTGTAAATAGCCAAAGACATAAATGCAGGTTATAAACATTGCTAGGATTGAAAAGGCTGAATGACTCCATGGCCCAATACTAAAGGCACAAGGTCTGCCAGGTTCTTGGAGACCTCGCAGGGAGGTCTCCATCCCAGTTGGAGCCGGATGTTAGCGATAAAAAATGCACTGGAATTTTTGAAAGAATGATGCCTAATCTTGTAGGGAATATTTGACTAGCTTCTCGGACTCCAAATGCAGATTTGAAAGCACCATTGGAAATCTTAGGATTTGTAGATGTCGATCGACTATTCAAGCATGCAAAACGGACTCTCCATGACTGAGAAATTTGATTTTGAAAAAATATGCGCTTTCACCAGCTAACCCGTCTTGAATTTTGCTAGTTAGCTGGTGAAAGCTCCGCCTTTCACCAGCTAAGGAGCGGATTTTCGGGTAAATTAGCTGGTGAAAGCCTGTAATGACCAGAATACTCGAAATTTCGCCCAGATCAGAAATTTTCGAGCCAGAAAGAGATGAAACCTCTTGGAATAGATAGGTGGTGAATTATCAAGTCAGATTTAAATGCTGCTTTTGTGAGATAAGGTCAGAGAGAGGTTGTTCAAACACATTTGGCCTCATTTTAAAAGGTAGAATTTCAGGATTTTTGGCACACCACATCAAATTCGAATTCCACTTTCATAGGAACAGATCAAAGAGCCTTGGAAGGCTAGGCTACACTTCATCAACTTTCAACCAATGTTTGAAGACCAAAAGATAGAGATTGACCTCATCTTGAGGATCTCTCCTTATCCTTTGTAAATCAGTTTTGACTTTCTATTTTTAGAATATCAGATCCATTGTTTTAGGATCTGAAAATTGATTGTAAAAGGCTATAAATGCCTAGCTTTTCTAAGAGACAAGAGATTCAAACTGGGATACATTTTTGTGCTACTGTATAGACTCTTATTTACAGAATAAAATTGAAGTCTCGTTTCGTTTTCAATATCAGAAATATCCATGTTTCCATTTCTGTACTTCATTTCAGTTTATCTTAGCTTATGAAGACTGTTATCTCTTTATTGAGCTCATAGATTTGAAGTGAAGGATTTTCTTTCTATCTTGTATTAAGCCCTACACCCAACTGTATTTGGCAATCAAAATTAGTGTTCTTCATCCTCTCCTTTCAAATTACTTGATCTGATTATTGTTTTCTGGAAGCACTGTTTTTTTAGATGTATGATGAGTTGTCTATTACGTTGATCATTAAAGACCCCATTGTTCCAAGCATACCTACACATTATTTTTAAATTACCAAGCATCCTTAGCCTACAACCGTAAGGAGTTTCTTGGACTAATAACAGTTGCGACATCAAAGACTAGGGCATATCGGAGAGAAAGGTCTTCGAATACTACACAGTAAAGGTATGGTTGAAGGTATGTCTAACTGCTCTCTAGATTTTTATTTTTGTGAACATTGTGTATATGGGAAAAAGAATCAGGTAAGATTCCCCTCTGATTCAATGAGGGTAGAAAAATTTTTACAACTAGTTCACATTGATGTGTTTGGACCTGTGTCGGTTCCATCATTGGGAAGATCTGTGTATTGTGTCTCATTTATAGATGACTTCTCAAGGAACACTTGGATATATTTCCTCGGGAAGAAATCTGAAGTCCTTGATAGGTTTAAAGAGTTTAAGGCTCTTGTTGAGAATCAAACAGAGAAAATAGTTAAGGTGTTGAGGACAGATAATGGCGGAGAGTTCTACGGGAATGATTTTAAAGAATTTTGTAAGAAGTGCGGTATAGCCAGGAAGAAGACTACTCCATATACACCTTAGTAGAATGGAGTTGTAGAAAGGATGAACAAGACGTTGATGGAAAAAGCAAGGTGCATGCTCAGTGGTGTCGGGTTAGAGAAAGAATTTTAGGCAGAGGCAGTGGGTACTACATGTTACCTGGTCAACAGATCACCCTCATTAGTGCTAGATGACAAGACTCCACAAGAGGTATGGATTGGTAAGAAACCTTCTCTCACACATCTCAAGGTATTTGGATGTGAGGCCTATGTTCATGTTCCAAAGGAAAATAAGAGTAAGCTGGATAAGAAGGCCAAAAAGTGTATTTTTATTGGGTATAAAGATGGTCTCAAAGGTTATAAGCTTTGGAACCCAGAAACTAAGAAGGTTGTGTATAGTCGAGATGTGGTATTTAGAGAAATGAAGGATGTTGTTAAACAAAAAGTCCTACGAAGTAAGGAAGAACCAAAGAAAATATAGTTTGATTTAAAGGATGATGAATCGGACTCTACAGAAGAACATGAATCAAAAGAAGAAGATCCTCATACTCCAGTATTGAGGAGATCGGTTTGAGAAAGAAGGCTATCGGAAATGTATACTCCATCTAATTTTCGTTCAAATTTTGCTTTGTCTATTACTAATGATGATCCTAGCACTGCCAGGGAGGCAGTGGATTCAAAGGATGGAAAGCTCTGGAAAAAGGCCATGGATAAAGAAATGGAAGCCTTGGATAAGAATGACGCTTGGGATCTAGTGGAGTTGTCGAATGGAAGAAAGCCCATTGGCAGCAAATGGGTATTTAAAAAGAAGTTGAATGCAGAAGGCAAAGTGGAGAAATATAAAGCTCGGTTAGTAGCAAAGGGTTATTCTCAGGTTGAGGGAATTGATTTTTGTGAGATTTTTTCTCCTTTTGCCAAGTTAACTTCTTTAAGATTTATGTTATCTGTTGCTGCTGCATTTGATTTTGAAGTAGAAAAAATGGACGTGAAGACAACATTCCTACATGGGGATTTGGAAGAAGAAATGTATATGAAGCAACCAAAAGGCTTTGTTGTGAAGGGAAAGAAGGCGTTGGTATGCAAGCTAAAAAAGTCCTTGTATGGTTTAAAATAATCACCAAGGATGTGGTATCAAAAATTTGATACTTATATGTCGGGACTTGGCTTCATAAGAAGCAAAGAGGATCAGTGTGTGTATTTTAAATTAATTGGTGATCATTTGATTTATTTGGTCTTGTATGTGGATGCCATGTTGTTGATAGGAAACAAAAAAGAGATTATCCAAGATGTGAAAACTCAGTTGTCCTCTAAATTTGACATGAAGGATTTCGGTGCTTCAAATATCATTTTGAGCATGGAAATTAAAAGAGATCGTAAAAAGAGGAAATTTTGGTTAAATTAGAGAAAATATGTTGAGACAATATTGCAGACGTTTAATATGCAGGAATGTAAACCGGTCAATGTCCCTATTCCTGTTGGTGTAAAGTTATTTGTGGATCTGTGTCCCAAGACACAGGAATAAGAGGAGGAGGACATGTCTCGTGTTCCATATGCGAGTGCAATTGGCAGTTTGATGTATGCAATGGTCTGTACTAGACCAGACATTGCACATGCAATGGGAGTTTTGAGCAGGTATATGTCAAAACCAGGGAAGGATCATTGAACAATAGTAAAAAGGGCTTTCAAGTATTTGTGTGGTACTGCTAGCTATGGATTGTACTACCAAGAAAGACTAGGATTGGACAGAGTGTTGGACATACATGGTTTTGTGGATGCAAATTGGTTTGAGATCTGGATCGTAGGAGATCTACAAGTGAGTATGTATTTACCTGTTTGGAGGAGCAATCAGTTGGATGAGCAAAAGTCAGGCTGTAGTGGCACTTTCAACTACAAAAGATGAATACATGGAAACCACTCACACAAGTAAGGAAACAATATGGTTACGGAGATTGTATCCAAGTATTGGGTTTGTACAACAAGTTGTAAGGATAGATTATGACAGTGAAAGTGCAATTTTTCTGGCAAAGCATATTGATATTCAATATCACTTTGTGAGAGACATGGTTGAAGAAAAGAAAGTGTTGTTGATGAAGGTCGATACTTTGAAGAATGTTGCAGATTCATTAACAAAATTTGTGAGCATTGATAATTTCTCTTGGTGTAGAGGATCCATGGGCATTGTTGCTCTGGATTGTTGACTATGTAACCATGTAACCCCATGTATGCAAAGAAAACAAGAAGTGGGAGAATGTTGGGTTTGTGTTATATTCTTTGCACAACTAACCCTAGAGTATGCTATGTTGCGTCGGACACGCAGGGGGGTTTGGGGGCAGCGCCCTCGAGATTTTTTTTGCCTCGGGAAACGTGTTGCATTTTTGTTTTGTTTTTTGTGTCGCATCGTTTTTCATGTCCATTGTTGGACGGTTTTTTGGCACATGATTTTTGTTGATGGTTTTCTATTTTCGGTTAAGGAATTAGGGTTGTTGACTAATCCAGGTCATTGGGTTAGGGTTTTCGATGTTGTCGGATCCTATATATATATTGTATTGTAAACAATGTATCACTATGAATGAATATAGAATATGTTGGTTTTCTAGGTTTGGTTTTCCAGGGGGAAAATTTCTATGTAACGTGTGTATTTTCCCTTGTATCTTTTTTGTTCTTTTATTGAAAATATGTTTGTAGTAAAATATTGTACAAGATTAAAATCTACACCCTTTAGCAAACACTTAAGGGAGTGTGACCTCGGATAGGGTGACACAAAGAGAGCAAGGCATTTTCAAGGATGGTTCATGTGGCTCTTGCAAGTTGTCACTTGGTGCGAACAATGTAGTAATAAAATTCTCCACAATATTTAGAGAAATGATGATCTTAGGCATTTTGGTCTTTTTTATGCTTGAAATCTTACCTCTTGGAAGATAAATTTGTAGTGGAAGGTTTCTCATTTCGGATGTACAATGTGGAGGTGTAAGATGTATTCCATGAAAGGTGGGAGTTACACTGAAAGGTTTCCGCATTTTGGATGTAAAATGTGGGGGTGCGGGACATGGATATATGATATATGATCAATTGGAATAAATAAAATTTGCACTTTACACTAGATGTAGAGAAGCAAGAATGTGAGGACTCAACCATGGTGGGAAATGGCAACAAGAATATCTCTACACTCGATATTCTACACGTGGAATGTGGAAAAGCATAAGTGTAGAAAAGGGGAAAAAACATGGAATCTAGATTCTACACTCCGCATTGAAGAAGGGATTGAGGAGCGTGAGAAAAATGATAAGCAAGATTTTGAAGAGAAACTCTACATTCAAAATACTTGGTAAAAAGGGAAAACAACAAAAATTATCAACAAAATTTCTGAGATCACTTTCATACCTCATCTACTTGGAAATTTTATAACTTTTTTGTGATTTTTCATAAATATATTAAAATCACACCCTCTTACCCATTAAAAAACACTTACTAAGTGTCGTGGCTACAAATTATAATTGGAAAATTAGTCCACAAAGCAAATCATGTTACACACAAAACTAACATACATGTTAATGATGAAGTGAACGGTTACATATATAAGATAGATCACTAACTTCTAGAAAACTAGATCCAAAGAAAGTGGATCTGATTAGCTAAAAATAACTAACCTAGAAGTTCTCTAACAACTCACAACAATAATGGAGGCATTATCTCCAACACCCTCCCTTAATGCTTACATTATTTGAAAATAATACTGAAATCAAAATAAACACATTTTTGGACTTTGATCTTTGCCTGTCTCGTCTTCATCAACATCTCTATCCACTCTGAAATCTCATAGACTACACTCTTTCTCAACCATCAACTTCGAGCTACCACTTGATCCATTTAAGATATAGTTTCTTCTGACCATCAATGATGTATTTGTAGGACAAACGATTCTTGACTACCCTGACAAATAGTCTCGATATTGAATCACTCTATGAACATACTTCCATTTGCCAAATACACAATGAACTATGCATTTGTGAGTTATATAGGATAGTAGTTTAGATATTGAATGGATCCATTAGTCTATCATACAACTTAACCCTTTTTTCACATACACAAACACACAAAGATAACTGTTGTTCTTGGAGCACCGGAGGACAACAAGAAACACCAGCTTATAACAGATTGTCGTCATACTCTTACAAAAAATAAATATAACATACATAACCAATAACTATATTCTAGAAAAGTTTGAGAGGCTATGCATTGAATTCATCATCACTAACATAATCTAGTGAGTCTTCAAAGATCACTATGTTGGCATATTCTTTTAGTTTTTTCTTTAAAAGATCTTTGGCACAGATTTTGCAATTCAATGTTGTATGTAAATTTCTTCAGCAGTAGAAACATTAAACTGAAGTCTTGTTTTTATTCATCCTTCCTTTGGAAAATAGTGCAATTTCAGCTTGTGAACTGACCTATGTGTCTCTTTCTTTCATCCTCTTTTCTTCTGCTAAGAGTGCTGCTATCATTCCATCCTCAGGAGGACAACTAACTTAAGGTAAAAATAATGTTGTCATAATTTGAAGATAGACTGTTCAGTAAAATTGTCTTTGCATCATCATCATGTACTATTGTGTCAATTTCTGCCCACTGACGTATAAGAGACTTTAAATCATTTATGTGAGTAGGCAAGGATGTCTCATCATGCATTTTAAGTATGAACAATAGTTTGCATTTAGAGCCCTAGTAGAAGAAATCGCCGTTTAATCGGCAAAACGCGAAAAAATCGCGCTTTTTTAAGCTTGCCAATTTTTTGCACAGAGAAAAAAGTGCACTTTTTTCAAAAACTCGGGTAAAAATCGGTAAAAAGCGGCAAAAATCGGCAAAACTTGGCAGGGTCGCCCAGGCCGCGGGATAAAGACCCGATTTCGATTTTTTTTTTGGTCATTCTATTTATTTTTTTTGTGGAGCAGCAAGGAAAGAAGTTTGTGAAGGCCATCAAGCATTTTTGAGGTGTGCAAAGGCAGGGTAGTGGATTCATCCACAAACTTTGAAGATTTTTGTGGTGGAGCAAGGTTCAAACTTCAACCGGTTGGATCTTTGAAATTTTCATCCACAACCTCCAAGCACAGGTATGTATGCCCTTCCCAATTT
>JASDQU011027072.1:17457-30444 GCA_032191745.1 Picea mariana | reverse complement strand
CTTCTCTTCTCTTCTTGCCTCTTGCACTCCACGCAGGGCTATATCATTGTGATTGATCTTGTATTTAGTCTCTATGGTGCAACCAATCTCTGGACTAATACAAAGATAAAGTTTGATTATGTTATTTTCTTATCTTTTGAACTTGTTGTTGTGATAATATCTCTTTGTGCAACGGTGTAGGTGGTTTCTTTTTTCTCTAACTTGGTTGAATTTATAATTTAGAGCGCATATTCCTTCTTATTTTCCTTTCATAATTAGCTATTGCAAACTAAAATTCTCTCATATATTTTAACTATCAAATTTATGCAGTCTTTGCTTGCTTAATTGCAGCCAAAGGCCATTATTTGTGTGCTGATTTATCATACTAACACATATTTCTAAGTGATTTTTCAGCGCATGAACAATAGGGATGCCCCCCTATGATTGGAAAAGCACCAATCCAAATGGAGAAACAACTAGCTAGTGACCTAGGGATGATTGTTTAGTAGTTATTACTCAAATTGTCCTTGTTGCGGTTCTTGGAATCATTAGTGTCTCGTAGTGCAGATTTGAGTGATAACATGCCCATATCGCAGTGGTCTAAGCTTCTTATAGGTGCTTGTGAGGCTCTCTTTCTACAAATGAAACCACACCTTATGACCAACTTGAAAACTGTGTGGAACCCGATGTTGGTCATGTCGTTGCTTGCACTTGGCATTGGCTTTTTGCATGATATCATGAACCTATTGTTGAATGTGTTGGATCCATTCAACAAATTTAGCTACTTTGTCTGGCTCGGTCTGAACATGGGAGGACTCTTCCTGTGAAGATGTAGTGGTTAGAACTACATCAATGGAGGCAAATGGCTTGAACCCTAAGCACACCTAAAAAGGGTTGTGGCCAATAGAGTTGTGAAGGGATATGTTGTAGCTATGTTGAACATATGGAAGACTCTCATCACATGTACATGGATGCTTGGAGTTGTACATGCGTAGGATATTCACAATTATCCTATTGAACACTTCTGCTGTTCATTTGTTTGGGGGTGGAAAGAATCCAATTTGGTCATCTTGGTGCCCATTAAAGACCACAAGTTGGACCAAAATGTACTCAGGAACCTACAATAATGGTTCATGGTATCCCAAACTGAACCCAAACACACTTAAAGAAAATCTTAGTAGTGGCTTCAACTATGATACTTTTATTACATGGTGCCAAAATGGCCATTTTAGAGAACTGATCAACAACCACATAGGCACAATCATTGCCATGCTTGGTGGAGGGAAAACTTGACATTTGATCCATGGATATTGACTCCCAAGGCTTGTTTGGGGTAGGCAGAGGATTGTACAACCCCTACTTCTTAATGGCAGGTTTAGTGATGGCAAAGGTAGTGCATGATATGGTATACCTATTGTTGTCATGTCAGAGTTTTGGCTTGTAGAAATACTTTTGAAATACTGCCACTAACTTCTCCACACCGAAGTGCCCTGCTACCTGATTGTAATGTGCCTCCCAAATTAGCTCTGCATGCTCTCTTGAAGGAACACAAAGATGGCCCAAATAGCACAAAAGTGAATCCACGAGGTGAAATTATGGAACTTGTTTATTTGCGTCCAGTGCCTGATATGTAGCAGTGAAATTAGTGTTGTCATACAATTGGAGCCACCACCCAGAGGTCTCCTTCCCATAGGGGTAAGGAGCTGTGGTTAGTGCCCAACCCGAGGTCGGCTAAGTCAGTCTGCAACATGGTTTGTGCTACCCTTCTTGTACTTGATGTTCAAATGAAATTGTTGCAAGTACGTGGACCACTTTTGATGGTGGTCATTTTGTAACTTTTCTTGTGTCTACAAGAATTGTGGAGGCTTGTGACCAGTGTAGATGATCGTTACCTTTCCCAAAATATCGTGCTTCCATTGTCAGTGTGTTTGCACAATGGAGTACATCTCCTTGTCATAGGTGAGATACCTACGAACAATATCATAGAGTGTCTCGCTATGGTAGGACACCAAATGTACATCCTAAGTGAGGACTGCATCGATAGCATAATTAGAGGCATTTGTCTTAATTTCTAATTGTTGTTGTAGGTCTAGTAGAGTGAGGACTAGTGCTTGAGCAAAGGCAGTGTTTTAGATCCTTGAATGCCGCCTTTTGTGACTTAGACCAAGAAAACTTGGGTTTAGCTTCACCCTTGGTCACTTGGTTTAAGGGCCAAGCGATATGAGAGAACCTCAACATGAACCTATGGTAGAAGTTGGCAAGGCCTAACAAGATGCAGAGCTATATTAGATTCATTGGGGTTGGCCAATCATGAACGATTGGATCTTGGTTGGGTACACATGCACCCCATGTTCATCCATGATGTATCCTAGATAATGAATTCTCTGCATGCCAAATGATCATTTCTCCAGATTGACATATAACTTGTGTTTTCGTGGCATGCTTAGGATCTATTGAATGTGCTACAATTTTTTTGCCTAATTTCTATTGAATTTGAGGATGTCATCCAAATATACGACCACAAAAGAGTTTGTGAATGGCCGCAAGATATCATCCATCATCCTCACGAATGTTGGTGGAGCATTAGTCAATTCAAAAGGCATGAGTGCCCACTCAAAAAAGCCTTCTGTAGACTTGAAGGAGGTCTTCCATGCATAGGTTTGTTCAACCGGAACCTGGTGGTAGACTTACTTCAGATCAATCTTACTAAAGAACTAGGCACTCTTAAGCTAATCATGAAGATCGTTAATTTGAGGGATCATGTATTGATTATTAATAGTGATTTTGTTTAGGAATTCGTAAATCAATATAGAGTCGCCATTTCCCATCCTTTTGCTCCAATACAATTGGACTCCTACAAGCTTGGTTGAATGTGGCCCTTTTGGATGAGCTCATGAATTTGACGTTTTATTTCCTTGTTCTCCAGAAGAGATTGTATGTATATTGGGCCATTAGGTAAAGAAGTTCCAAGCATAAATTCAATTGAATGTTTCACTTGACAGTTCAGAGGCAACCCTGTAGGTGAAGCAAAGATATCTTTGTATTCCTCTACAATCTTGTCCACTTGATTCTACTATGTTGAGAGCCCGTATTGAGGTCGTGGTGGTTGGAGTGACCTTTCATTCACCTTTCGACTGAATCATGAAGAGGACAAATTTTCTAGTCTTAGAGATTACCTTGGGGCATTTCCTTGTCGAGAGCAAGGAAATTGTAGTAGTCAGCACTACCTCTGGTACCCTATAGAGTTGACATCCCAAAGTAACAATGACACTACGAGGTATAGACTCAAAAACAACATGGCATTTCCACATATAAGGTTGTTTTAAAAGAACATCTCAAACTTCAAGTGGGGAAACATCACATAGTACCTCATATTTGAAGGCCTTGAAGTCGTAGGACATGCAACATTGTTGGTTGACGCAGATGTCTCGTCCCTTACTTAACCAACCGATGGTGTATGGTTGGGTGTGTGGTATTGTCGGCAACTTCAATCTCTTGATGACGTCGACTAAGATTAGGTTCTTTTGGTTACCATTGACAATAATGAAATGTAGTGTAGTCCCCTTCACCCACATCTATGAATGGAAGAGGCACTCCCTCTCCTCAAGCTTCTTTGACACTTTTGGTTGGATCTATGCGGTTGCGATGTTAGCATTGATTTATGCATCAATGGTACAATTTTATTTATCCTACTCCGAATCAGAGTTTGATCCAGAGTTTGCTTCTTTTTCTTTACGCTCGACCAACAATGACTTTTTCGAGTGACATTCATATGTGTTGTGCCAATAACTTTTGTGGAACTCACACCACTTTCTAGTGTCCTTCTTCGACTTCCCACTACCCTTATTTACCTACAGGTTGGACTAGTTGTTTGGAGGTTGACTCTCCTTGCTTTGTCCTTTGTTCTATGAGTTAGGGCCACCTTTACCATTCTTCTATTGTGGTGGATTTGTGGATGCAAACTCCCGCTTATTCCACTACTTAAATTTCTACTCTATTTTGACAACATATCGATAAGTAGCTCCTAGTGAGATGTCCAAGAAATCCATCTCCGTTTGGATGTACCTGTGTAGGCCACTGCAATAATTCAAAACTAGGTGTCACTTGTAATCTTTGAAACCCAACTTTGATTTTAAGGTATGAAAGATATTGGTGTACTTCAGCATCGTCTAGTCTCTCTCCTAACATAGTTTCCCATTTTGTGTACCGATCATCATAGTTTCCAATAGGGTATAATTCCTCCTTGAGGGCATCAACAAAGGTCTCCCAAGTGGTTTGTGGAAGATTTATGTTTGTTATGTTTATTCCAATAGCTTTCTCACAAATTTTTGACAATGGGAAGGGCTTTAAAGAGTGTGAAGGTGATCTTTTCGATGTCGGAAATTTTCTTAATAGAGTAATAAACCTTTAACAGATTTAACCATTTCTCCAATCATTTACATCTATATCGCCTTCAAATAAAGGGATATCAAAGTTAACTTGTACCTTAAAGAGTGTTGCACCTCCGAAATGGTTGGCTATTGAAGGTGCCTCATTGTGATTTGTACTCATCGAAATATCTAGGAAAATTGTCAATCATGTCGTTCCTCTTTCACGCGAGGGCTTCCTTGAGAAACAACTTGATAGGATCTCCTGCTCCATCATCTCTATTTTCTTCTTCCATGGGAAGTCGCCTAGGTCGGGAACAATGGTCTTCCCCAAGTGAAATTAGCTCGAGACCCAACTCTCTATACCTCGACTTCATCATGGACATGCACCAAGAAACAACAAAGATTAGATTGCTTTGATACCACTTATCGGGGTTGTATAGATAACAAAATGAAAGCTAGGAATATGAATGGAAACACACACACATAAATATTGCAGAGACACATTAGTACAATGAAATCCAAGTTCTCTTAATGAATGTAATAGGAAAAGACTATAAAAATGCAAATCTGTAAAAGTTAACTAGAATGGTGGTAGCATATCTCTGAAGAGAGAGGTGTTAGCTACGCTCTTTCCGAAGAAGACATTAAAAGAGGCTGAAAATGAATTTTTTACATAAAGTACTAAACTTTAAGGGGAAAAAATCTTAAAGATCCAAAACCCTAACCCTAGAAGATGAAGTGCCAAGACAATTATGGGCCCCAAGGTTGCCAGTTGAAATATCAACTTCCTTACACAACTACATTTGTACCCAAAATCCGATGGCTAATTTGTTTGAAATTTGACAGTTACATGTCTAAAATTCCACAGAATAATTTTTTGTTTAAGCGTTCAGTGGGACGTCGTCGATTAGTTGACAGACAATAGCAACAGTCGATTATTCAACTTCCACAACCATCAGACCAGTGGTTGCAACGCCGAACATGGTGTCCCTATAGCTTTTGGTTATTAGACTTCCACATTCGTCAGATCAATGGCCAGGTCGTCGATCATCCTGCCCCATAGGTGTCAGATATCCGATTCCATCGGGGCATCAGACCTATGGTGGGGTCGTTGGATGTATACTTCATGGAGTCATATCATCCTTTCGCTAGACCCGTCGGATATTCGATTTCATAGGGTGTTAAACCTATGGCGTTGTCGTTAGACGCCATCCTCAAGGGGTCGGATATCCAACAACACTGTATTGTTTTTAAAAAAAAAAATATTGGATGCCAAGATTGGCCATGTGGTCTGTTGTTGAATCCCCCCCACCTCTCTCTCTCTCTCTATATATATATATATATATATTCATTCTACTAGGAGCTCCCTTCTACCCATATATCTTGGTGTCTCTCTCTTGGAGACTATTGTTCACAATTGTTCTTGGGAAGATCTTCTCTCTCGTCTCAACAAAAATCTCACCAATTGGACTTTTCGTTCCCTCAACATTGTTGGTCATCTCATTCTCCTAAAATTGGTCCTTCAAGCCATCCTGATCTATCTCTTTTCATCTTTGGTAGCTCCTAAAAGAATACTAAAAGTTATCAAGGCTCTCTAGTGTAATTTTATTTGGCAGGGCACCAACTCAGCTAAGAAATGGGCACTTGTCGCTTGGAATAATCTTTGATTTGTAAAAAATTATAGTTTAAGTGAAAAATATTCGTACATTCCATTTGTGTCTTTGTGTACACCTATAGGCATGCAAAGCTTCGATGACCTATAGGGAGCTCTAGGAAACATATTCATCCTAAAGGTCAGATTGTCCAAATCAAGCAAATGGGTTTACTACAGAAGATAACACAACTCAATATTCCAACTCCACATTGTTATGCTCACCAAGAATATGGATTCAATAGACAAAATATGGTTATTGGATGGAGACATTGTATGAACAAAGGCTTCATGAGATTTAAAATATAAATGGAGAATGAAACCAAGATGAAAAAATGCAGCAACCACACTAACTTCTCTAAACCCTAACTTTCGTTGAGGTGTTGTTCCCTTCTCTCACTAAGCTAACATTGAAATTGACATTTCAAATAACCCATTGTGAGGAGTTCTTCATTTTAATGGCACCCTTGAACAATATTTTTTCTTGTTTCTTCTAACAACTTCGCAACAACCTCATCCAATTTCATGTTATTATTCATTTAACAACTTCCAAACAACCTCATCCAATTTCATTTTATCATTCCCTCCATTGCTAGTAGCACCTACCATATTATATTGTAAATTTGGAAAGGTAAATGGTAGAGTGATGCATCGGTCTTTTGAAATCCAAGTCAGCACTATGGTGCAAATCCTTTCATTCCATCTACACCTTCAAGATGAACAATGAATTCTAGGGTTTATTCAACAATGTATGTTTATCAAGTAAGTTTCCCTCCAAGGTAGATTTCCACTGCTTTAAAGAAAGAATAGAACGTGTTAGCGCTCTATAAATTTTCTTGGTTTAGGATTCAAATCACATAGGTAACCTCAAACCAAGCTTTAGGACTGGAAGTTATCCCTACCAACCCAGAGAGGGCTCTCTCTTACAGATTTCCAATTAGTTCAGTGGCTAGATCTTCAGTAAAGGGTTTCAAATTGATTGTGGTAGGACAGGGAAGAAAAGACCATTGGGCATGGAGTCAAATGAATAAAAATTATCAATGGTTGGTAATAGAATGTTCTAAGAAGCAGAGGCAAGACAATCAACGCTTTTTCAATCAATAAACTCGTTATAGTATGGTGGTAGTGATCCAGATTATTCTCGGCACGAAATGAGAGCGGAGATATAATAAATAAATGCAAAGAGATATTGCGAATATCTAATAATATAACAGAAACGTATCAGAAATGAAACCATAAACACAGAGATGTAGTAATACACGATTTCTATTGATGAAATAAATGTACAGAGACTGTAAAAATACAGAGTGAAAGACTTGCTAGAATGATGGCAGCTTGTCTCTGAGAATAGATGTTACGGCTACTCGCATTCGCAAGAAGATGATTGTTACAATGAGGCTCCAAAGGCCTTTTTAACATAAGTAAAATTCAAAACCCTAACCCCGGAAGATGGAAAGCCAACAACTTTGTGGACCCCGTTTTGGGTAGTTTGGTGTATCAACTTCTCGGTGGCGTAACTTTGGCATACGATCTCTGTTTGGGGTGCACAATAGATCATTAGAAATATCTATCCGAGGACTACAATAGTTGGCAAAAAATATCATGATGATATTTTTCGATCGGACCATGCCCCAAAAACGTCGTTTAGGCCTCAAAATGGCTCTGGAAATTCAGGACCCAAAAAATTGCTAAAAATAGTAAATTACCAAAATTGCCAGAAAACTGTTTTGAGCCAGTTGGAAAAGGTGGGTGGCCACTGATATCCACCTGGATCAATCCTCCCTCCTTATGAAGCAATGGTCTCCATTGCGTTGAGTGCCCGGGGGAGAGCAAAAAGTGTTTGCTGAATTTGAATCTTGGTGAGTTGCTTGCCTTGTTGGAGACGTCACACTGCTTAGTTTGTGGAAGTCTGTCACGAACCTGTTGAGGCTGAGGTTGCTCAACAAGTCGAGCTACATGAGAGGACGGTGTGCAGAAGGAATCTTTGCGTTTTGATGCAACCTTGTCGAGCTGCTTCTGTTGGATAGAAGGTGCTTGGGCCAAGGCTGTAGTGGTTGCAGTATCCTTCTATTCCCCTTTTGAACAGATTGTGAAGACGCTGAATTTTGTAGTATGAGATACTACCTTGCAACACTGTTTAGGTGGGACAATAGTTGGAACTACCTCTAGTATTATGTAGAGATGACCCCCTAGAGTAACAATGACACTACAGGGTTGAGACTCATAAATAACATGGCACTTTCACATATATGGTTGGTCCAACAAAACATCACAAACATCCAATGGGGCAACATCACATAATACCTCATTCTTGAAGGGTTGGATGTCGTATGACAATCGACACTGATGGCTGACATGAAGATCTAGTCCCTAGCGAAGCCACCCGATGTTGTATGGCTGTGGGTGTGGTGTTGTCGACAATCCAAACTGTTTGATGACCTTTTCTGGGATGAGGTTCTTCTGGCTTCCGCTATCAACAATAAAATGCAGTGGGGTCCCCTTCACCCACATTTGTGAATGAAAAAGGCACTCCCCCTCTTCGGGATCTGTTGGTTCTTCTGGCTGAATTGCTACGGCCGCGACAATAATAGTGGGGTCTGCGTCGATGATCTGTCTTTTACTAGTATTTTCATAATCAGATTCTGAATTAGGGTTTGGCTCTTTGTCTTTGATCTCGGCCACCAATGACTGTTTTGAGCGACATTCGTCGGTGTTGTGCCAGGGGCTTTTGTGGAAATCACACCATTTTCCAGTGTCCTTTGTCTTCCCATGACTCTTCTTTTTCTATGGCTTGGACTGGTTTTTCGGGACACTGTTTGTTAGGGTCGTCTTTATCATACTTTGGTGGTTGTGGATTTGTAGACTCGAACTCCCGTTTATTCTGGTGCTTAAATTTCTGCTCGATTTTAACAGCATATCGATAAGCAACACCGAGTGATGAGATGTCCAGAAAATCCATTCTAGTTTGGATGTATCTGTGTAGAGCCCCTGATCCGGATTTTATGAGCAAAATGAAATGACTACAGATTATTACCAGATGCTTAACACAGAATAACAAAGATACAGTAAAACTGGTTTTCTATTCAATAAGGAAATAAGCTGAAACTGTAAAATGCAGCGGAAAACAAACTTGCTGGAATGGTGGCGGCTTATCTCTGAGAAGAGTTGTGACGGCTACGCTCATTCGCAAGAAGATGATTACAATGAGGCTCTCAAGGCCTTTAATAAGCAGGAGTTTCAAAAACCCTAAACATCCAAAAACCTAACCCTAGGAGATGAAGTGCCAAAAGTCATGTGGGCCCCGTTTGGGTAAGTCAGTACATCAACTTTCCGGGGTCGTAACTTTTGCATACGATCTTCATTTTAGGCGTATGATAGCCCATTGGAAAGATCTATCCGAGGACTACAACATTTGCACAAAATCTCATGATGAAATTTTGCAACCGCAACATACCCCAAAAAACGTCATTTAGGGCCTCAAAACGGCTCCAGAAGTTCAGGACCCGAAAAACTGCTAAAAATAGTAAATTATCAAAATTGCTAAAAAGTTGTTTTGAGCCAGCTGGAAAAGGTGGGTGGCCACCGATATCCACCTGGATCAATCCTCCATCCTTAGGAAGCAATGGTATCCATTGCGTTGAGTTCTCCCATCAGATGAGGAAATTTCTGCTGAATTTGGCCCCGAGTGAGCCATTTGCCTTGGTGTAGGAGCTGCCCTGCTTTGACGACTCGATAAAGTTGGATCCTTTGTTGTTGAGTGCCCTTAATCTGTGTGTCCACAATCTGATCACTGGATGCCTGTTGTATGTAGTCGGGGTTNGAGGACTACAACATTTATGACAAAATTTCATAAAGAAATTTTGCAACCGCAACATACCCCAAAAAACGTCGTTTAGGGCCTCAAAACGGCTCCAGAAGTTCAGGACCCAAAAAATTGCTAAAAATAGTAAACTGTGCGAAAACTAAAAAAATGAAAGAAGCAATGGTGGGGGTCCAAGTGGAATAGGTGGGTGGCCACCAATATCCACCTGGATCATCTTACCAATGGCTTTGATATTCGACAACTTAAATGTGTTATTAATATTCTATGCTTGGGTTAATATTTACCCCACATACTATACATATGTCCAAACTGCTTAATCATAAATTAATGCTCTATTACTGATTACTTTTACACATGGAAAATCCAGAATAAGTCATATCCAGAAAATTCGAAACGTCGACGACGAAATGATACCAACTGTAGATTATTCGAAAAACATATGCGAAGTATGACCAATACTAGAGGTAAGTATATAGTTAGATTAAACTATTTAAGAAACATGTACTAAAGTTGTTGGTTACGTGACATTATCGTAACAACATGATACCACTACTTATTCAGCGAGTGAGTTGACTCAGTTTATTCTTGACCTCTAGAATATTAGAGCACGATATAAACTTATAAACTCACTATAAATTACCCATATACTCATAAATATCATAGTAGACTCTATTTAGTATCTCATGTAGCTCACCAACCGAGAAATTTCTAAGTTAAATATTAATAGTACTGATCAATGAACTTACCTATGTGGATTTTACCAATACATAAAAAAGAGTCTTAATTAAGAGCTCTGCTTAATTAGTAATTTACTAGTAGTCGATCGTCACTTAGTATGGATAGGATGAACTCACTCGAATTATGACGGTCATGAGTGACAAAGCAAGAGGTCGTGTAGCACAAGTGGTGTATATCCATGGTAATCTGGTATTTCTCATAATCTTTAACTCCATAGAAATTGGAATAATATATGATTGTAGCCATGATGTCATGTACCCTGGTATACAAAATACCGTAATGTTATATACCCGTTTTATCTATGACAAGTAGTTGGGGTCTGACTTAATTTATTACAACCTCCTTCCACTTGCACATTAATAATCATAGTGTTATAATGATAAATAACTTATTATATATAACTTAATTAAGTGGTAATATAAATGTTTTATAAAATGATATTTTTTGAGAGTAATTATTTATGTATAATTCGATTAAAAAACACACTTAATTAGTATTTTTAAATGAATCGATCCTTTCCCTATAATATTTCTTATAAAAATATTTTTTAAATAACATTTTTGTAATTTATTTATGAATTGTATTTTTTAAATTAAATTTAGATAATATCAAATTAGAAAAAGTTGAAAATATAGCATATTTAATTTTTAAATTTATATAAATATTACCAACTTAATATTATATCTCTACTAAAAATACATTTTCTCATATAAAACATATATAAATTTAACATTTCATAATTATTCTTATACATTTTCGTATATAAAACATATATAAATTTAACATGTCATGCTTATTCTTATATTCTTAGATCACAAGTATTAATAAATTACTTTAGATGATATAGAAAGGGAGAATGCACAAAATGACTTAGTGCTCGCCCTTCCCTCACATATCTTACCTATACTAAATGATCCTACCCTAACCTCAACAATTCATCATCTAGTCAACCTCCGTAATATCTATCATCCTACCCTCAACAATTCATCATCCATTCAACCTCCATAATATCTATCATCCACAGGGGTGACGGGCAGGAAAACAAACCCCTGACCTAGCCACATACACATAATCCAACAGTCGTATTTTCATCAAATAAACAAAACCATACGACCCAGGGGCCTAAATCGGTTTTAAATCTCTATGTATGAATTCATAGTGCAAAAACGCAGTTTAAATCTCATCTTTGAATTCATATCACAAGCATTTTAAATTGGATGTCTAAATTCATAAATTGGATTTTATGAATTCATAGCACAAATGGAATTGGATTTCTGAATTCTTAATAATAAATTGCATTTGGCAGTTTTGGGATAAATAAATTGCTTTTCTAAATTCATAATAATAAAAATTCTATTTTGTTCTAAATTCATAATAATAAATTGCATTTTGGCAGTTTTGGGCCATATAAATTGTATTTGAAATAAATTGTGTCTGAAATAAATTGTGTATTTTTGATGTATTTATGATTGCGCAGGTGGTTTAAATTTCATTTTTAAATGTACAAGTAAATTGTGTTTTTGATTACATAGGTGGTTTAAATTGCATTTATAAATGCACAAGTAAATTTTATTTTTGATTGCATAGGTGGTTTAAATTGCAATTGTATTTTTGATTGCATAGGTGGTTTAAATTGCAATTGTATTTTTGATTGTATAGGTGGTTTAAATTTCATTTCTAAATGCACAAGTTTAAATTGGCACAAGTAAATTGTATTTCGGATTGAATAGGTGGTTTAAATTGAAATTGTATTTCGGATTGTATAGGTGGTTTAAATTGCATTTCTAAAAGCACAATTTTAAATCGACTATGCCCATGTACAGGAACAAGCTCGGATTCGGCTCTGTCCTTGTACATGGACATGGATGATTCAAGGACATGCCCGAATTCGGGCCTATCCCTGTACATGGACAGGGATAATTCGCCCTATCCATGTACAAGGACAATCCCGAATCCAGCCCTGCCCATGTATAGGGACATGCCCAAATTTGGCCCTATCCCTGTAATTTGGGCATGTCTGTGTAATATTTCCGATAAGAAATTGTATTTTTTAAATTGTATTTCTGTAATGTATTTCTGAATTGTATTTCTAAAATTGTATTTCTTAAGTTAAATTAACATAATATCAAATTAGAAAAAGTTGAAAATATAGAATATTTAATTTTTAATTTATATAAATATTACCAACTTAATATTATTTCTCTACTAAAAATACATTTTCTCATATAAAACATATATAAATTTAAACCACAACAGAAGAAAATGACTGTAGAAATCAACTCTAATCTTAGGTATGCTATATAAACAAATATGATAGCAAGACAAGATAAAAAAACCTACCTTGTCCAGACGTTCGACGAAGTCCATTGTTGAGCACTTGACTCAAAGGAATACACTTGCAATTTGTTGTCAACAACCAATAAACG
>JASDQU011027071.1:1680-21365 GCA_032191745.1 Picea mariana | reverse complement strand
TGCTCTGACACCACATTGAACATCCCCAACATCCAACTGGTCTATGCCACATAACATTTTTGAGCTGTATGCAAATTAAAAACATATACACACAAAAACTCTTATGAAACTTTACGTATAAAACTTGAGCAGATAAATACATAGTATAATGCACAGATTCATATGGAAATAACAATAAACATATACATGCAACATAGACAGAAAATACCCATAAATATAAACAAATATATAATAATGCAGCATGTAACTTAACAAACAATTGACACTTATCTTGGTAAAAATATCACCAATTACATGAACACATTCCATGAACCTCCCAGCCTTAGACCAAACTCCCCATCACTCTCAACAGTGGGTCACCCACGAGTTGGGACTAAACTTCACCTGGGTAAAGGGATTCCTAACCAGGATGATGTATCTCAGACAACAGGAAAGACTCTTTCACAGGTGCCAACTCAAAATAACAACCTACAGTCCCTCATTCCCCACTTGCCTATCCCACCCTAGGAAGTGTGCCCTTTATCTGCTCAACAGTCCCTCAACTACTCCACTTCCCTTCTAGGGCTTTAGCAACAGGCCAGATAGGAAGTCTCAAAGCCCTGTAGTTGCAGTTTATCGCCTTCAGGAAATCAATTCATAGAAATTCTCTCACCTAGAGAGAATTTCTCACGGGCTTGACAACCCGCCTCTTTAGTATCTGATGGCCTTGACAACCCACCTCTTCACTCCAACTCCCAAGATAACCTAGTACAGACATAGGTACGGGTATGGGTACAAAAATAGTAACAGAAATATATAGAGGACAGTTGAATGAGTGTCAAGTGAATGATTATGGAATGAGTGAACGAATGACTAAATGATTGGAAAATGTATTAAGTCCAAGCTATATGTATGCATGTTCTGAAGTTAACAGTTGTCATGTTGAGAGCTACTTTGTTCCACTTGTCCCCATCCTTAGAACTTAGGATAAAATAATTATCCATACTTTATACTTTAAGGAATATTA
This sequence comes from Picea mariana, assembly GCA_032191745.1. Classification (NCBI taxonomy): domain Eukaryota; kingdom Viridiplantae; phylum Streptophyta; class Pinopsida; order Pinales; family Pinaceae; genus Picea; species Picea mariana. The sequence continues at coordinate 20,359 of JASDQU011027071.1, read as the reverse complement.
ATATAATATTCTTTTTGTCTTAAGCTCCCCAACTTAGCCCTTTTCCTTAACTTTTAGCCCCCCCTTTCCCTAACTAGTGGAGTTTAGTCCCCCATACTCTTTTATTGTGGTTGGTCTACACACAACGATGTATTATATTGAATATCTGCATAATTACATATACAAAAATAGGCTCGTTAGCCTTAGCTTCTAGGCTCTCCAGCCTAATAAACACATGAGCCTCCTAGCTTATAATAACTGGCTCACCAGCCTATAAAACAAAACATATACACAAAGGCTCCCTGGCCTAAAAATCACGTGCACTTAAGTTTGTTGTGTGTGGTATCCTAAAATGTGCACATTTCATCATTTTAGTGCGTAGTCCATGCACACACTATGCCATGAAAGGTGCATACAAAAAAATGATATGAAACAACTCACCAGGTTAAGTACATTTTCATTTTAGATTTACAATTGAGTTCAGCCTAGGGGTATTACAATTCCCTCCTCTCATTTATGCACTGTCCTGAGTTCATTATGTACACATATCAACAAGATTTCCAAAATCTTCAAAAATGTGCATGTATTCTGCCCGCATTACATCCTCATGCTCCCAAATAGCATCCTTGGGACTGTACCAGGTCCATTGGACCTTTACAATCCCTATGGGTCGATTCCAGAGTTTCTTGATTTTATAGTCCAGAATGTGTACCGGATGCAATTGAATATCTCCTTCTTACTCCACCTGAATCACATTCCAATCAATTACGTGATTAGCATCAGGTATATATTTCTTAAGCAATGATACATGGAATACATTATGAATAGACATAGATGCAGTGAATGAAATAATATAAGCTACTGGACCAATCCTTTCTAGGATTTCAAATGGTCCACAATATCTAGCTACCAACTTGGAATGGTTTCCCAACTTTAGTGAACTTTTGTTGGCCTTCACTATCAAGAATACATGCTCCCCCAATTTAAATTCCCTATGATTTCTTCCCTTATTAGCATAGATTTTCTTCCTGACTTGGGAATCCTTTTAATTTTGTTTTATTTTCAACACTTACTCCTCCATTTATTTGAGTAAATCTGGCCCAACCATTGTTCTATTTGCTCATTTATCCCAACTTACTGGTGTGTCACACTTTCTTCCATAAAGTGCCTCAAATGGGCTCATCTTTAAATATGTTTGGTACCCACTGTTATAAGAAAACTCTACTAAGTGTAGGTATTCTTCCCATTTTTATGGTTTATCCATCACATACATCCTCATCATATCCTCAATCACTTGATTCACCCTCTCTTTTTTTCCATCTTATTATGGATGATAAGCTGCACTAAAATTCAAATTTGTTCCAAATCCATTAAATAATCCCTTCCAAAAATTTGAGGTAAATTTTGGATCTCTGTCAAACACAATTGTCATGGGTATACCATATGTTGAGAAATTTCTCTCATATAAACATCAACAATGTTGGATTCCTTGTGAGTGAGCTTTAATGGGATAAAATGGGCAGCTTTAGTAAGATTATCCACCACTACCATGATAGAATCATGCTGCTTATTTGTTCTGGGAAGCTTGGTGATGAAATACATTGTTATAACTTCCCATTTCCACTCAGGAATGGGTAATGGTGATATCAAACCAGTTGGGTGTCTATGCTCATCCTTTACCTTTTGACATTCCAAAAATTTGGCAATAAAATCAACAACTTCTTTCTTCATGCCTAGCCAACAATATTGGCTCTTGACTGCTGGAATAGTTTTATGATAACCTAGGTTTCCATCATAAGGTACATTATGCATTTCTCTCAATATCAGATTTTTCAATTCCTAGGAATTTGGTACATAAATTATGCTCATGTATATGATAATTTCATCATTTTATAGCTTATAGTCTTCAATTTTCTATTGCAAATTACCTTGTTGTAATTTTGCCACTAATTCCTTGTATTGCAACTATGATTTTGCAGCCTCCAAAATTTTGTCTTTCAAATCTGATAGGTACATGCTAATCATTGTAGCATGTGACTCATGCACTCTTCTATTGAGTGCATCAACCACTTTGTTCTCTTTCCCCTTGATATGATTTATATCAAAGTCATATTCACTGAGAAATTATAACCATCTCCTTTGCCTATCATTTAGAGTTGGCTGATCAAATAAATATTTAAAGCTATTATGGTCTTTCCTCAGATCAAACTTTTTCCCCATGAGCTAGTGCCTCCATTTCCTCAAGGAATGCACTATGGCTTCCAACTCCAAATCATGAGTGGCATAGTGACTTTAATTCTCCTTCAACTTCCTTGATTGATAACATACAACCAACCCATTTTGACTGAGGACTCCGCCAAGTCCTTCTTTACATGTATCTATGCATACAATGAAGTCTTCATTTGGATCTATAATCCTTAAAATTGGAGCACTTGTTAATAATTTCTTCAAGTGTTGAAAAATCTTTTCACAATTCAATGTCCACTAAAGCTTCACATCCTTATTTTGCAAGGAAGTGATTGGGTGTGCAATCTTTGAGAATCCCTCAATTAATATCCTATAGTAACCTGCAAATCCCATGAATGATATGACCTTTGTCACATTCTTTGGTGCTGACCATCTTCTAATGGCTTCTATCTTCTCAGGATCCACTGCTATCCCAACCTCTAAATTTATATGTCCCAAATAATGAATTTGCTTCTGATAAAATGAACACTTGCTCAGTTTTCCATATAACTGATGCTCCCTTAATACTTGTAATACCATACTCAACTGTTATTCATGCTCTTCCTTTGACTTATAATATAAAATAATGTCATATAAAAATACTGTGAAAAACTTATTTAAGTATTCTCTGAAAAATACCATTCATTAAACACATGAAGACAGTCGGTGCATTTGATCATCCAAAGGGCACCATTGTGAACTCATAATGATCATAGCTTGTTCTGAAAGCAATCTTGTTGATGTCTTCATCTTTAATTCTTATTTTATGATAACCTGACCTGATATCAATCTTGGAGAATATTTTTGCATATTTCAACTGATCAAAGAGGTCATTTATCCTTGGCAAAGGATACTTATTATTCACAGTTACCTTGTTCAACTTCCTAAAGTCAATGCAAAGTCTCAATGTTCCATCATTTTTCTTCACAAATAAAACTGGGGCACCCCAAGGTGACACACTTGGGCATATATACCCTTTCTTCAAGATCTCTTCAAGTTGCTTTTGCAACTCCTTCAATTATCATGTACTCATCTTGTAGGGAGTCTTGGATACTGGAGGTTTTCCAGGCATCAAATTTATGGAGAAATCAATGTCTCTTTTAGGGGGTAATCTTGGTATTTCTTTAAACACATATTCAAACTCTTTTAGGACTGCATAATATTCAATATTTGACACCTTATCTTTAAGTGTCTCTTCCATATGTGCTACAAATAATTGACACCCTTTTCTATAACATTTCTTCAGCTACAATGATGAAATTTCTCTAATGGTTGTTGACCTGGGAATTCCCTGCACTATCCTTAGGTTCCCTTCCTCATCCAAGCAAGTATATTCCATGTTATGACAGTCTAGGATAGCATTATGTTGGTCCAACCAATCCATCCCAATTAAACAACCATAGGAACCTAAAGGCAAGATGTTCAAATCTTCCCAGGTGTTCAGTCCATTCATGTCCATAAGACATGACTTAACCATTTCATTAACTTATATTTTGGATTTGGTAGCTAGCTACACCAACCAATATTTTCCATGCTTACTTCTTGGCAAATGCAAACTTTCCACTATCTTAGGATCTATATAACTATGACTAGCTCCTGAATCAATTTAAATAGAAATGGTTCGATTGTTGATCATACATTCCACCTCAATCATATGCGGTTGATACTATGTGTGTTTGTTGTCTAGGGATGCATAGACCCTTGGTACATTTCTGCCCATGTCCTCCATTGTTTCAACTTGTTGTACATTGTGAGCAATCCTCACTTTTTCACCTTTGTGATGGAAATATCTAAACATATGATCTCCTTTATAACCCCAACATTGAATAGTTGGTTTCCTTGGCCTTTGACACCCTACCTCCATCACTCTGGGTTCTTTGGAAGTTGATTGTCCTTGAGGACTATTTTTAAATAATGGTGGCTTAGTCCACTTCTTCCTTTGATCCATTTTGAATTTCTTCTTGTTTTCCCAGTTTTTTTGGAAAGTTGGCCTTAATTTTGGCTGACCATATAGGCATTTAGCTCACCTTATGGTATCCTCCAAAGTTTTGGGATCATCATATTTTATTTTGTCACTGATGAATGATGGAAATCCACTCAAATACCTTTTAATTTTAACTGTCTCATCCTTGATGAAAGAAATATACTTCAACAGTTCTAAAAATCTTCTTTCATATTCATATATGGTCATACTCTCAAGTTTGAGTTCAAATAACTCTTTCATTTTATTGTCATAGTGTCTCTTAGTCAAGTATTTGTTTTCAAAATACTTCTTGAATTCCCTCCAAGTAACATTTTTCTCTTTAATGTGTTGCACCTACACAAGATGATCCCACCACTGTATCAGCAAGGATGATTTTAGGGGCTAAATTTCCCTCATGGGCTAATTTTCCATGGTTTTTCCAAAAGCCAGATTCGTTATTTTAAAAATGATTTGCCCAAATTCTATAGGATAAAATTATTTTACCTTAAAAATCGCCAAAATTTTATTAAAACTATATAAAATCCTTAGAAATTTGAATATTTTTACAAAAATATCGCTAATCATTTATAGTTGCCATATGAAGGATTAGTAATATTCGCCAAGGTTTCTACATTTAAAAATAAATTTCCATCCTTAAAATCATCCTTGACTGTATGCCTTTCCCTTGAGTTGATAGATAGAAATTATTCTTTCTGCATGAGAAGAATAATTATGCAATTCAAAATAATTTATCATTCCCAACATCCATGTCTCTGCATCTTCATCCTTCTTGTGCTTACCATCAAATGTAGGAGGTTTGATTTTGTTCATCTCTCCTCATAGCGCATCCACCCCAGACCTCTTATGCTTCATGGCAGGGGATGGAATTGAGTTGTTGTGTGCTCTCTTATGGGAATTCATTGGGGAGTTATGATGATGTCTGCTAACACTTCTTGTTCTTATTTTCTCATCAAGAGACACGTGACTTCCTGATTTTCTTGAGCCACTCTCCTTATCTAGTTTATTTTCTATTTGGTTCAAGATCTGCATTAACTTCATGTTGAAGTCCTCTTTCTTCTCCTTGGCTCTCATAATCCTTTCATTATCATATTTATGGCTTTAGACATACTTATGCATATTTTTAATGGTCTCTACCATATTCATGTTTTCATCCCTTCCTTCTCCATGTCCATTGGAGTTTGTTCCTTCAATGCCCATATGGAAATCCATCCCTCTGATCTCATATTACTAGATGTCAGACCCTTATGCATATTTCGTTCCTCTCCCCTCTATGCTGATCATGATCTGATATATTTTTTTTAACTTTGCAAAATGTGCAGGCAACAAAAATTTGTTAGGCTAACTGTTTCAACAATTTCATTAAAATATGAACCCTTTTGGTTCAATAATACAACAAAATTATTTCTTCTAATTTCATGAAAAATTGATTACCTGGATCAATTTTCTGGGTGAATAATTATATTATATTTTCCAAGACGTTTCCAACGCCTGCTTGCATGCTCAATTCTGAGTCTTGAGCAGAAAGTTATGGTTATTTGAAAATTGTCCATTAATTTTTCTTCTCAATCTTCAACTTGGTGCAATTATGCGTTGTAATTATGAATTTTCGCACCTACTCCATTGGATTTTTCATAGGATCTCAATTAGGTTTCTTCATATACATATTTTGGATAGTCTTTCCAAGTTTCACCTCTTTCTGGTTTATGGGTTGCTAGTTACAGTCTGCTGAAGTTCTAGGCCAATTATTGCTTTTGGTCTGGAATGCTACAGGTACCTTATTTTCCATATTAAACATTTTTAACATGCCCAAAATTTTAATTCGTCTCTAGGAATGTATTCTATGGTTCAATAGATTTCCATAGATTGATCATGCACCTCAATCTGATTCTGGAGCAGAAAGTTATGGCCTTTCAAAGTTAGTTGGGTCTTAAAATTTACCCTCCATTGTTTGTCCTGTAACTTCCTCAAAAAAACTTTGTTTGATGAACGTTTTGCACCATTAGAAAGATCTCTCTGAGATCTTTCATTTGAGCTATAGAGACACAATTTACCTTGGTACACTTTGTCCTTGTGGTTTTTGAGTAGCTAAAAACAACGTTAAGGGCCTAAAAAACGCGTTGCAAAAAGATGACCTTCAAACAGTGTAAAATGCCATAGAAATTCGTTGATTTTCTATTGTTGTACACCATCCAAATGACTTTGCGTGCACAAATTTCAACCTTTACACACATATTTAGCATGCGTAGAAAAACCATAACATAGCGCATGCTCTGTGCACCTATAACCAATGTGGATCACTTCTCTGTTGCACCCATAACTTTTGTGCACTACTTTTGTGTCACGCACCAATATACATAGTGATCAAATTTTGGTTCATGCACTAATACCTATTGCGCGTAATTTTTGTGTCGCGTGCTAATATTTTGCGTGCATCACACTCTACACGTTTCACCATGACAAATTTTATTACACCCCCACCATGCATCAGTACTCCACGTGCACGATTAATTAACTGTCATGCGACAACATATACCCACATTGCATGCCCACCAACCAAATTCCTCTATGCTTTGTCAATAATGTGCACACCATGCACACCATTATTATGTGTGCACACACTGTGCATGCTAGTGTTACACATGTGCCACTCAATCCGCACCATGCAATGCTAAATTTAGTGCACACACCCACGTGATGAAACTTTTTGTGCATTACCACTCTTCATCGTACAGTGCCAAAATTAAGTGCACACACCTGTGCACTAATAGTTTCCACGCAATGCCACTCTGCACTGCACAACACCAAATTTTAGCGCGCTCACCCGCATGCCAATATTTTCCAGGCAATGCCACTCTACACCGCGCCATGCCAAATTTTAGCGCGTGCACCTATAGGCTAATATTTTTTCGCGGTATGCCACTCTGCATCGCGCAGTGCCAAATTTTAGTGCGCACACCCACATGCTAATATTTTTCTGCGCAATGACACTCTGTGTCGTGCAGTGCCAAATTTTAATGCGTGCACTTTCACGCCAATATTTTTCCACATATCACAAGCTTTTCACTGTGCTTCATGCATGTTTAGTGTGCCCACCTACACACATTCATTTTTATGCACATCAATTCCTCGTGAATTCTGCTGTAGAAATTGAGATTTTGCCAAACTTGTTTTCTAATTTTTACCGTAGAGATCCTTCACCTATGAAATTTGTTCAATTTCACCCTTATAACACCAATTGAACCTCTACAACAACAAATCCTTATTGGTTGACATTTCTAGAACGAATTTTTTTTCCAAACTCAATTCACGAATTCAGAATTTTAATCAACTAATCTCATTCCATCTTTCATGGCTTCCTTGTAACTTCGAATTCGACCAATTCCAAGTTGTTACACATAAAAAATACTCACTTTGATAGTGCCGCAAGTGTCATCATTACAAGGGTCACAAGTGTCACATTTTGCTCACAAGTGTCGCAAGTGTCAGGAAAATCATACTACCATAATGCCTACGTCATACTTATAACGACATCAAAAAGACACTTGAAACACCTCAAACACTTGATTTGGAAGAAGAGGAATGGTTAACTGGAGTTATGTACCTCTTTCCCTCTGAAAGAACCATTGAATTTGGGTTTTTAGAGGAGAGTGCTCCACTATACCTCTCTCAAGAGTGTTGGTGCACCCCTATAGACTATTAGGGAGCATTATAACACTTTCTCTGCCATTTTGAAGGAGCGCTACTACTTTTTGGAGTGTTGGCACCCCCCTAAACCTTGCTAGGGAGCGTTATAACGCTCTGACACCCCTTTTGAGGGAGTGCTATCTTTTATGGGCAGTAGTTGGTTTTTTTAGAAGAAAGATCTTTTAAATCTTGGAAGGCAGTTGGATTCAAATCCCTAGTCTAGCCATGATCTTAGGGAAGGTCCCTAATTGAAGGAGGAAAATCCTCAGCTTACCCTAAATATATCTCAAGTGGTTGAGCCTCTCTAAAACTATATAGGCAGGCTCTCTCATGGCGAAAAGGGGGGAATAATTGGAGGCATGAAACCTATGATGTCATAGGAAACACACAGTGAAGTGGAGACTAATCAGCGAAGCTATCGTCAATCCGATCATGGAGATTTTAAGCAATGGTTAGGCAAGGATAACTTGATGAAACTGCTACATTCCATCTATGGCTGTAAGTAATGTTTTATCCTCATTAATATAATATGCTTGGAATGTTTCTTTCTAATTTGTGTTTGACATTATATGAATTTTCCTCTAAGTAGATAGGTATGCTTCAAACTAATATCGATAAAATAGGAATTGGTTGTACTTTGTTTGTCTACAGGGCTTATCGAGGAGATCAAGATTAGAGTTCAACTTGGAGCGTGCGGGGACAAACACCGGTAAAAGGTATGCCTTTCCTCCTTCCTCTTCATGAATTAGTTTGTGTAGGCCTAAATGGAAGTCAGCAACCATGATAAGTACTTTCTGTCTTAGATTTAAGAGTCTAGCTCTTTGAGGAGATCTACCTGTCCGCAGGAAGATTTTTCCTTCAACAAAAACTGGCGACTCCACTGGGGACGAATCGAAACTTTTTAGTTTTGGTCTTCCTCATAGACCTTGTATTACCCTTTGTTGTTTTTAGACCTTGTTCACCCCATATGTTTTATTTCATACATTGATTGACTCCTTACCCCATCACATGCATCTTGATTGACAAAATTTGACTGAAATTTTGGGTTTTTGGGCAATTTTGATTTTTTGAAGCCTAGCGCCCTGTGCCTATGTTAGACCAGTGCCAACACTCCCCAAAGGTCTCAGAAAAACCTTTATAATGCTCTGGTGGACCTTACACCAGAGCATTAACCTCTCATTTGCAAAAATACCTTATAAAATTGCATTTTTTGAGGTCGAGACCCTGTTTTTTCTCTTGATGAGATTCTTTGTGATTCAATGCTTCTTCCTTTTGAACTTTTACATCCTTCCTTATGAGGAATAAGTTCTTTGTTGTTCATATTTTGAGGCCTTATTCTTCATTTTGAGTGTTTTTGCTGTTGAGAGCTTGAAATCAATCCACTGCTTTCTTCTCTCCTTTTTGACTGAGAAGAAACTCTGGTGAAGGACATCAGAAGTCTACGAATCTTCTCATTTGGTTTTTTTGAGGTCATTGTTCTTGAACACCTCTCTTTTTGTGTGAATTGTTTGATTTTTCTTTGTTATCTTTTGTTTTTTGTTTGCTTCTTGTTTCAATCACAGCAAGAGGGTATGTGTCGTGTGTGCGAAATCTGCTCATACTTGTCTGAATCTCCTTGATCTGAAAGGGTAGTTAGCAGGGAGAAGTCTTTGCATTGAATTAATCATCATTTGCATACAAATGACAAAAGATACATTTTAGTGATTGGTTTTCATATTAGAAGACATTGTTGAAAATGTTTTAGCATTTCATTGGATTCAATTGAGAACCAATTGATTGAGGACATTTCATATTAGTGTTTGAAAGTGAAAATGACTCTTTCTCCTTCCCTTAAATAGGCGTTCATTGAAAAGAAATGATTTCTTATCATCTTTTATGCATCATTTTGAGAATTGAGTCCTCATTCCATTAGTTTCACTATCATGCACCCTTTGAGTAAATAACAACTATAAAATGAACGCTAATTAAAATTTATCTAGAAATTATTTTTTTTAGGATCTTCCAAAAACAGTAGACTAGGGTTATCACTTTAGATTAGGCTGTGAGTACAACTCTCCAAAGTTTTCAAAACAAACATTAGCATCCTGAGCTAGGGAGAGTTAAATCCAATTGTTGTATTGGTTTTCCAGGATCCCCCTCTCACACAGGGGTTACGCATGAGGTCGCATTTGGGTGAATTATAGAGATTATCACTTCGTGGTTCAACTGTTTGTAGTGGTCGAATCGTATATTGGTGGTCACTTGGAGGTATACCCACGATTATGTGTGGGAGACTCTCGAGTTGATTTCGGACTTGTTATCATTCCCATACATTTTGGATCGGACTGTCGACTGTACCCACCCAGTGACTCACTACGAATCGATGTCTTTAGTTGCCATAATATTTAGGTACTTACACAAGGTGACGATGAAGGGGAATCTCATTGTACCTGGAACAGACATTGGTCAAACTCACTCAGGCTCCTTGGAGGGTAAATCCAAAATTACTGCGTGGAAGCTTGCACCAAGGTGAAATTCCGTTAAGCAGGTTGCCATTGTCACTGTTCCACCATATCCTATCCCCTTCTTGACTTGATCACGCGACGTTGGATTTCATCACCAACTAGTATGATCATCGAGAGAAGTTTTGTCTACTTGGTTGATTCTTAGATTTTATTAGCGCATGCTGTTTCTTTTTGTTAGTTGGCCCTAGATTTTTAGTGTGTTCTATTTTTCTCCACAATTGAGCCCATAGATGATAAAGGTCTTTGTCGATCACATAAGATGCAAGGGCTGCCTCCGGAAGGCTATCAACCTTTACCTCCTAACCCTCCAGAAGACAACTACCATAGAGAGGTAGAAAATCAATCTGATGCTAGAAGTGCTATTGCTCCTCTGTTAGATAACTCAGAAGGCGCTTTGGTCACGGTTGAAAATCCCACTACATTTGTGTCGGTAACCCCTCTCGAACCACTTTTGGTTCGTTTAGACTCCCTTGGGAGCGTCACAGACGAAGAGATCCCATGATTACCAGAGAGTATCTTTACCGAAACATATATGGGATCCACAAAACCAATCTTTGGTGACGAGTATAGGACTCATGTTCATCCTAGCACTGTAGAAATTGAGATTTTGCCAAACTTTTTTTCTAATTTTTACCGTAGAGATCCTTCACCTATGAAATTTGTTCAATTTCACCCTTATAACACCAATTGAACCTCTACAACAACAAATCCTTACTGGTTGACATTTCTAGAATGAATTTTTTTTCCAAACTCAATTCACGAATTCAGAATTTTAATCAACTAATCTCATTCCATCTTTCATGGCTTCCTTGTAACTTCGAATTCGACCAATTCCAAGTTGTTACACGTAAAAAATACTCACTTTGATAGTGTCGCAAGTGTCGTCATTACAAGGGTCACAAGTGTCACATTTTGCTCACAAGTGTCGCAAGTGTCAGGAAAAGCATACTTCCATAATGCCTACGTCATACTTATAACGACATCAAAAAGACACTTGAAACACCTCAAACACTTGATTTGGAAGAAGAGGAATGGTTAACTGGAGTTATGTACCTCTTTCCCTCTAAAAGAACCATTGAATTTGGGTTTTTAGAGGAGAGTGCTCCACTATACCTCTCTCAGGAGTGTTGGTGCCCCCCTATAGACTGTCAGGGAGCATTATAACACTTTCTCTGCCATTTTGAAGGAGCACTACTACTTTTTGGAGTGTTGGCACCCCCCTAAACCTTGCTAGGGAGCATTATAATGCTCTGTCACCCCTTTTGAGGGAGTGCTATCTATTATGGGCAGTAGTTGGTTTTTTGAGAAGAAAGATATTTTCAATCTTGGAAGGCAGTTGGATTCAAATCCCTAGTCTAGCCATGATCTTAGGGAATATCCCTAATTGAAGGAGGAAAATCCTCAACTTACCCTAAATATATCTCAAGTGGTTGGGCCTCTCTAAACCTATATAGGCAGGCTCTCTCATGGTGAAAAGGGGGGAATAATTTGAGGCATGAAACCTATGATGTCATAGGAAACACATAGTGAAGTGGAGACTAATCAACGAAGCTATCGTCAGTCCGATCGTGGAGATTTTAAGCAAGGGTTAGGCAAGGATAACTTGACGAAACTGCTACATTCCATCTATGGCTGTAAATAATGCTTTATCCTCATTAATGTAATATGCTTGGAATGTTTCTTTCTAATTTGTGTTTGACATTATATGAATTTTCCTCTAAGTAGATAGGTCTGCTTCGAACTAATATTGATAGAATAGGAAGTGGTTGTACCTTGTTTGTCTACAAGGCTTATCGAGGAGATCAAGATTAGAGTTCAACTTGGAGCGTGCAGGGACAAACACCAGTAAAGGGTATGTCTTTCCTCCTTCCTCTTCATGCATTAGTTTGTGTAGGCCTAAAAGGAAGTCAGCGACCATGATAAGTACTTTCTGTCTTAGAGTTAAGAGTCTAGCTCTTTGAGGAGATCTACCTGTCCGCAGGAAGATTTTTCCTTCAACAGAAACTGGCGACTCCACTGGGGACGAATCAAAACTTTTTAGTTTTGGTCTTCCTCATAGACCTTGTCTTACCCTTTGTTGTTTTCAGACCTTGTTCACCCCATATGTTTTATTTCATACATTGATTGACTCCTTACCCCATCACATGCATCTTGATTGACAAAATTTGACTGAAATTTTGGGTTTTGGGGCAATTTTGATTTTTTGAAGCCTAGCGCCCTGTGCCTATGTTAGAACAGTGCCAACACTCCCCAAAGGTCTCAGAAAAATATTTATAATGCTCTGGTGGCCCTTACACCAGAGCACCAACCTCTCCTTTGCAAAAATACCTTATAAAATTGCATTTTTTGAGGTCCAGACCCTGTTTTTTCACTTGATGAGATTCTTTGTGATTCAATGCTTCTTCCTTTCGAACTTTTACATCCTTCCTTATGAGGAATAAGTTCTTTGTTGTTCATATTTTGAGGCCTTATTATTCATTTTGATTGTTTTTGTTGTTGAGAGCTTGAAATCAATCCACTGCTTTCTTCTCTCCTTTTTGACTGAGAAGAAACTCTGGTGAAGGACATCAGAAGTCTACGAATCTTCTCATTTGGTTTTTTTGAGATCATTGTTCTTGAAAACCTCTCTTTTTGTGTGAATTGTTTGATTTTTCTTTGTTATCTTTTGTTTTTTGTTTGCTTCTTGTTTCAATCACAGCAAGAGGGTATGTGTCGTGTGTGTGAAATCTGCTCATACTTGTCTGAATCTCCTTGATCTGAAAGGGTAGTTAGCAGGGAGAAGCCTTTGCATTGAATTAATCATCATTTGCATACAAATGACAAAAGATACATTTTAGTGATTGGTTTTCATATTAGAAGGCATTGTTGAAAATGTTTTAGCATTACATTGGATTCAATTAAGAACCAATTTATTGAGGACATTTCATATTAGTGTTTGAAAGTGAAAACGACTCCTTCTCCTTCCATTAAATAGGCATTCATTGAAAATAAATGATTGCTTATCATCTTTTATGCATCATTTTGAGAATTGAATCCTCATTCCATTAGTTTCACTTTCATGCACCCTTTGAGTAAAGAACAACTGTAAAATGAACGCTAATTAAAATTTATCTAGAAATTATTTTTTTTAGGATCTTCCACAAACAGTAGACTAGGGTTATCACTTTGGATTAGGCTGTGAGTACAACTCTCCAAAGTTTTCAAAACAAACATTAGCATCCTGAGCTAGGGAGAGTTAAATCCAATTGTTGTATTGGTTTTCTAAGATCCCCCTCTCACACAGGGGTTACGCATGAGGTCGCATTTGGGCGAATTATAGAGATTATCCCTCCGTGGTTCAACTTTTTGTAGTGGTCGAATCGTATATTGGTGGTCACTTAGAGGTATACCCACGATTGTGTGTGGGAGCCTCTCGAGTTGATTTCGGAGTTGTTATCATTCCCATACATTTTTGATTGGACTGTCGACTGTACCCGCCCAGTGACTCACTACGAATCGATGTCTTTAGTTTCCATAATATTTAGGTACTTACACAAGGTGACGATGAAGGGGAGTCTCACTGTACCTGGAACAGACATTGGTCAAACTCACTCTGGCTCCTTGGAGGGTAAATCCACAATTACTGCGTGGAAGCTTGCACCAAGGTGAAATTCCATTAAGCAGGTCGCCATTGTAACTGTTCCACCATATCCTATCCCCTTCTTGAATTGATCACACGACGTTGGATTTCATCACCAACTAGTATGATCATCGAGAGAAGTTTTGTCTGCTTGGTTGATTCCTAGATTTTATTAGCGCATGCTGTTTCTTTTTGTTAATTGGCCCTAGATGTTTAGTGTGTTCTATTTTTCTCCACAATTGAGCCCGTAGACGATAAAGGTCTTTGTCGATCACGTAGGATGCAAGGGCTGCCTCCGGAAGGCTATCAACCTTTACCTCCTAACCCTCCAAAAGACAACTACCATAGAGAGGTAGAAAATCAATCTGATGCTAGAAGTGCTATTGCTCCTCCGTTAGATAACTCAGAAGGTGCTTTGGTCACGATTGAAAATCCCACTACATTTGTGTCGATAACCCCTCTCGAACTAGTTTTGGTTCGTTTAGACTCCCTTGGGAACGTCATAGATGAAGAGATCCCACAATTACCAGAGAGTATCTTTACCAAAACATATATGGGATCCACAGAACCAATCTTTGGTGACGAGTATAGGACTCATGTTCATCCTAGCATTGTAGTAGAAACCAATCCCATACCTTCTCATTCTATATGGAGGACTTCATAGGGACGTGATCTCTATGAAAATTTCAAATACTTTCGACAACCCTTTCATCCTCATGACCCTCCTAGTGAAACAGGACCATCCGGTCAAACCATGAATCACCCAGTCGATCAGGTTATTAACCCTACTGCTATACCAGCACAAATCCATCCTAATGCTAGACTCATCACCTCTACTCATCCCCAAAGAACTTCAATCTCTACCCCCGTTTCTACAAGCTTCTACTCTATAGCTCCACATGTTTCACATGATCCTACTGGGACATCTTCTCACCCGAGAACGCAGACCCCTGCTGGCCAAACACAAACGGCTGGAGGGAAACCACCATTCAATGAACTTTTCCCCCCTGGAAGATTACCTTTCCATTGTAGGCCTACCCCTCCTAGGGGACAACTCCCTTTTCATGCTCCTCCTGGAGGGAAACCTTCATTTTCCAGTCATACCCCAGTCATAAATTCACTGCTCCCAGGAGGGAAACCCTCGTTTGTTGGAAACCATTCACAATCCTGGGGAGTATCTTCAGGAGGCACTTTTACTCAACCCCGTGTTGGGGGGAACTTGTATAATAACCCACTAGGGGGAGTATCCAATCCTGTCCCTTTCGGAACATCTTACGGGCAATATTATCTGGGAGGCATCCCAAACACCACCTGGAGTTCTCCGGGACCACAGTCTTATCCTCCTCATGGGCCTCATGTGTATCCGCCTCCGAGATCTACTCCTTACTATTCTCAAGGGAAAAATGTTTATCCTCCTCATGGGAAAATAAATCACCTAGCCTATAATGTCCATAACCCACCGGGTTATGCCAATGTTTCTCATGCACCATCGAATCCTTCTTATTCTGGCCAGCAACAACCATATGTAGGAGGAACTGCTGGTTACAACTATCCACCTAACCCAGTCTATGGTCCTACTAGTGTTCCTATGCCGCACTAGTAACATTCGCACATTAACTGACAGCTACCTTTCCTTGCAACTCTGGATCTCCCAGACTTGTCTCGGTTAACCAATGATCCTATTTCTCATTTACCAGTTTGGCCAGTCATTCCAACTAAACTTCCTTCTGATATTCCAAAATTTGAAAGAAACCCTGGCGAAGATCCGAACAACCATGTGATGAATTTCCATTTGTGGTGTTCATCAAACTCCCTCATGGATGATTCTATACGTTTGCGTCTTTTCCAGCGAACACTTACCAGTTTAGCAGCAAAGTGGTATATTGAACTACCACATGATTCTTTTCATGATTTCAATTCCCTTGCCATGTCTTTCCTCACGCACTTTCAACTGCCTATTCACTACAAGATGGGTACTAAACTCTTGACCTCCCTTCGTCAAACTAACTCTGTACATATCTCTAACCATATTCATGAGTGGAGGTGGTGACGAAGGATGATCAAGGTAGTCATTCCTGACATACTATTAGCGGAATGGTTTACTAAATCACTATTACCCCCGATCGCTCATGATGTCGCTATGGGTGGTGCGGTCACAGAGGAACAAGACATTTCTTGGGCTCAATACTTAGATTTGGTTTATTCCCAATCTGGTACTTTGTATGATTTGCTTCCGAATGCTGCTCAAGCTAATACTGATCCTTCTAAGCCATCATCCTCATCTCATGCGGATGGTGTTATCGTTTTCTTAAAAACTCAATCTTTTTCCAAATCGATTACACCCTCCTCTACATCCCCCCAAACTCAGATCTATGAGGTGAATGTAGTTCAATCTGCCCCTTCACAACAATCCGGAGGTAAGAAGAAGACAAAGAATAAATCAAAAAATAATAATGAACAACCCAAAAATCAAACACATGCTACCAAAAATCAACCACAACGGAAACTGAAATTCCCATGTATCATTTGTGGTGACAAACACTACACTCGAGATTGTCTACTTCGCAATGAAGTGGGAAAAATTTTCCAAGGGAATTTACAACCCGCTGTGCTTACTCAACCTTTTCCACAGCAGCAATCCATGGTTGTTCAAACCCCCTCTCCCGGGGGAAGTTCTAGCGATCCTAATGATGAGGCCTCATCGAGTGCACATATTTATATGTTTAATGGGATCAATTTGACCAATCTCTCTAAGACATATGACACACCAGGTAACCCTGACAAAAGAAAAGACACTAATGGTACCGGTACTTTACCGGATCCATCATCATCCTCCATTAGTATTATATCGGTTAATCCTCCGTCTGAACCACTCCAGATTGAGAAACCCACATTCGACTCTATCTTACGCCCTCCTAAGATCACTATTCACAAAGCTACCTTTAATCTTAGTTCACGTGCTACCTAGAAATACAACATTGTTGAAGATTTGGCTCAAGCACCATGTGCTATGTCTGCATTAGAAGTTCTACAACACTGCCCCAGTCAACGTAGAACACTCTTGGTTGCTCTTGGCATTGTTGACCCTGAGTCATCCAATCAGATCATGTTAACCTGGACAATTATGCGTCTCGACTCTCCCACCAACTTGCTTTCCAAGTTGATGTTGTTGTTCAGAATCAACAAATCCATCGAACTATTATGGATGAGGGAGCCTCAACTTGTGTCATGTCTTTGGTGTGTTGGAAAGGTTTAAAATCACCAGCACTCAACAAATCCCCAATGATGTTATGCTCCTTTGATGGGTGAGGTTTTCATCCCCATGGGATTTTACAGTCCCTGCCCATCCAATTGGGTGGAAAAACTATTATTGTTGATGTCAAGGTGGTCGATGCTCCCCTCGATTACAACTTGTTACTTGGAAGAAGTTGGTTTTATGCTATGACTATCGTTGCCTCGTCAATTTTCCGATGTGTCCAATTTCCTCATCAGGGAAAAATTGTCACTCTTGATCAGTTGGATTTCTGCACAACCGATGCTCGCGTTCCCGCTACCAACAATATTCCTTTCTTGGGAGACCACAAGATCACGTATGAAAGTGTTGGTGTTGTCTTATTGAAATATTCTAGCCTCATGGGTAGCTTCCCTACACCGCTTCCACCGACTACACATCATATTTCCATCGTCGATATGATTTCAACTGCGGCTTATCAATCTTTAGAATCATCTGACTCTTGGATTGTACCTTGTCCATTGGAATTCGATGCACTAAGTGACACCGCGCCACTTAGTCCAGCCGAAACATAATACGTTTCTATCCCATCTGCTTCTCCCTCATCGGATGACCAACATCTCTTGCGTCCGACAGTTCCTCGATGCAATCAAAGTTGAGTTCCTTATCTTCTGCGATCGACTACATTTCCCCAACTTTTCTTTCAGATGAATCTATTCCGAAGATGCTTCGCATTGACAAGTTACCTTGGGATAATAACCATCACCGATTCTCTTTTCTTCCCCCTCATGAAGAAATTTGGGCAGATATGCAGTCTATCTCCCCTCCTGATGTCAATTTTCTATCGTCTCCCATGCTTTCAACTTCTGACGATTTGGATCCGGTAGTGGACATGGTGATTTCTTCAGTAGGATTATTGGAGCCTGATTTCCTTACTCCTATCGCAACCCTTGACATCTGTTCCTTCCCAAGTGATTATCTTCCATCCAGTGAAGATATCTTGGAAGCCATGACCGATTTTTGTCCCTTGACATGGTATCCTCCCAGAGTGTTATCCTCTTGGAAGCCATGATCAGGAAGAAACCACGAGCATAGTTTCTCTTCTCTATGGCAAGCTCGTTAAAAAATGAAATAGAGGCCCTGAGCATAGTTCTTTTCCTATGTCAAGCTCATTAAAAAATGAAACAGTCACCTCTCTTAAACCTTCTTTTCATCCACCCTTCTCCTTTTTTCTCATCCAGTAGAGATATTGGTGACAACCTCAAAGTCGATGAATGAATTGAAGCTTGGAGGGCATGTCTCCAGCCTTTGCTGATCATTCTAGAGTTAAGCCACTAGCTTTCATGCTGGGGGCATACCGAGCTTAGTCTTTGTTCTTTCTCGTGCTCATAAATACATGAGAATGCATCCAGGTAGACTTTTATCTCTTTTTCGGACCTGTATGGATACAC